>JAGDQP010000670.1:132068-148909 GCA_022664845.1 Lepisma saccharinum | reverse complement strand
GTACATTCATATTACATTTCGCATGGAAACTATACAAATTAGCTTATTTGTAAACTTGTTTTTACAAATCAACTTTTATATCATTGAAAAGAAAGTATCAACTCGGAACGCGGGGCCTCTCTAAGCGCGGGGCCTGGGGCGGTTGCCCCAGTTGCCATCCCCAAACGCCGCCTCTGCTTGGAGTCGTCGGTTCGAACCTTGCTCGTGCCATGTTTGCTTTGTGGTGGACAAACACAAGGTGCGTGAGTTTTCGCGGGATTCACTTGTTTCCTCCCATTTTGATTACTCCACCAATCATCCCATCATCACCCATCCGATCTGAACCCAAATTGCCTAAAGTATAGAAAGAGAAGTCCTAGTAAATGCATCAATGTTTTGCATTGTTAAACCGTATTGCTAAAATTTAAAGCAGTCGTAACCATAATGTGATAAGGTATCGATACCCTTGTGCTAAGTTGCCTATGTCTGATATAATTGTATAGTTGTGAATCCTAAACAATAATAACTGACTTTGACATTGCTGGGACAATCATATATATGGCTGATTAACAATATTCCTTCATGACCTACAAGTTTGACAATATATTTATTGCCATTCGAATGATATTTTATGGTTCTTGGAGGCGCATGTACAGAAAATGAAAGAAGTGTAGTCACTTGAACCATACAGTTACGTGGGACACTGTGTGGTTGTTTATTCGATTAGGATGACGATAAATTTGTTATGATCTCATGTTATATTATGGCATCAGTATGATTGTTATAAATACGAAGAATACATGTATTGCGCAGTTTTAAACAGTGTCGCAATGTTTTGCTAATGTGTTGGAAAGTTGTTCACTAAATGGCGTTACGGTAGCAACTAGTTCTGAAGGTCTGACTACAAGAATAGTGGTAATTCTGTAATCTGAATTTGTAATCAATTACTATTACTAATGATTTATATATGTTGTATTAACCTGGAATGTAATGTAAGATGTTTCAGTCATAATGTATTTGCTAATGTTTACACAACTAAACTGTATAGTGTAATAATTGTACACTAATCGTGAACCCAAGTTTCACCAGACAAGAAACTTTGATTTTCTCTCAATATCAAACAATGCTATGTTGAAATATATTTCACCATGTACAGGAGTGGGGCCTCATAAATTAAATTCAAATTTAAAATTCTAAGAGTTTGTGGAAGAGGGCTTAGAAACCATACTTTCGATGATAACCTAATCTCCTATGCAACTGAGCCACAAATGTAAACCACAATCAACGTTTTTTTTCTCTATAGACTGACGACGTTTGAAGCAAAAGTGAGTAGGTGTGCCGAAGTATTAATGGAATCTTAAAAATGTAAGTTCAGTATAATATTTCAAAGATGGAAGCAGAGAGAGGTAAACACTGTCTTCATAAAGACCTTACCAGGTTTCCTATCCTTCATACCTCCAATTTCTCTTTTTTTCCCCTTTCTCGCTTTTCTAGCTCACTATCTACAGTATCCTATCATTACTCTTCTCCACACCATACTGCCATCAACCCACACATACATTTTTGCCAAGCACGCTTCATAAACCAAACACGCTTTACATTAATTACTTAACAACGAAGATAAGATGGTTCTCCTCCATTTATGACAATCTATTCGTTACTTAATAAGTTACACTTTGATACTCCTTTCAAACGAATGTTTACATGATTGCATTTCGAGAATATTCATTAGAACATACAGAAGATTCTTCTCTGTACCCGTGACAAAAATAACGTAATTGCTCTTCAGAACAGGAAAACAAAGAAGAAGAGAAAGCATATGTAGTTGCCGAACGGAGAAGAAGAAACTAAAGAAGAGAATTAGAGGAGATTTCTTCCCTAGGTTCCTCCTTCCTCGCTCCAGAGGATGGCCATGGCAATGAAAAAACAACGTCGTTGTCGACGCAGTTCGTGTGTTGCATAGCTTCACGGACAATTAGGTGAACAGTAATTAGTGAAGTTATGCTCCTTTCTATGCTTTCTCAGTTAGTAGTACCGTCTACTTGAAACATTTATGTTGTGCAATCAATGCATGGATACTGTAAACAATCAGCAATCATCATTAATATTAAGTTTGGAAGTCAAATCGATGATAACTCTTAATTCCTATCATGACCCTGTAAGAAATTACTATTTTCATTATTTTTATGTTACTTTCTTTCTTTCTTTCTCTATTTCTGATGTGACTACATACAACAATTTCATTTTTTTTTCACAACACTCAATATTTTTTGCTATTCCCGACTTTTCATATCTGACTAGTTCTACACTTCATTAAAAAATAGGGGGTAAAAAGATTCATTCACACACTTCTTTTTTCTTTATTCTCTAATTTTGAAACGTTTTTTTCTTTTGATAAATGATATTGGTAATATTTTGCTAGATCTATTTCCAGTAGATGCATATATGGATTTGTATTTATCAAATATCATTAACAAGGAAACTGTCTTCTTTCGGATACGGAAATAAGTATGATGACGATTTCCACTTACACATTGTATTGATGATGTATTCAAATGAACACTCCTGTAGTGTTACGTTTTGGAGTTTCGCGGAACACAAGTTACAGGATTTCAAACATTTCGAAATTTTTTTTTCAACGTCTCAATGGTAGGAAATACTTTATACATATATGTTGAAGTAATGCATATCCCATTTTCTTTAATATAAAAAACTTGCACTGAATATAATTTAACGGTTAGATTAAAGTTATTGATAAGGTTGACGTATTAATTAATTGCATTTATTCTTGCCAAATTCGAATATTGCATAAATATAGGGTGACCTAAAGGTAACTTTCCATCCCATTAATTTCGTAACCAATTGATTTTCTGGAGAAATCCCGACACGCACTCCTTTTAATTTAAGGGAGAATGCTCCATTGTGGCCAAACTTTGCATGATGTCCCATTTTATTGTGATTTAGTGACAAAAAGTGAAATATTCTTAAATAATAACCTGGGTCAATTGACGCATCATATCAAAGTATTTAGGTTCTATTTACAAACAGCATGCGATCATTTACTAGTTTATTTTCAAACTTTGCTAGAAATTGCGTTTGCAACTCTCAAATACTATATATTTTGTGATCCAACAGCAACCCCTATTTTGAATACGTTAATGTCACAAATTTTAGTTCAGCATTACGAGTTGAGATTCCAGCCCGCTGTCAATCATCCTGCCTGAGTGGACGTTAGAGGGCAATACTTTAGTTATGGTACCAACTCAACATTCGACTCGCAAAATTGATAGAAATTGAATATGATTAGTCGCAGCGGGGTTCGAACCCACGTACTTCCTCATCCCAACGCACAATGATTAACTGAAATCCACGGCATTAATGTATTCATCACAGGGGTGGGTGCTCTTGGATCACAAAACATGAGGTAATATGTTAAATTTATCATAGTGATGTTTCCAGGAGCTCTTTTCTAGGTACTAATGATGGCAGTTAGAGCTCATTTAAATAAGGTAAAATATTGCCGTACCTATCAAGTTTCACTTCAAAATATTTGAGAGTTACAAACGCAATTTCCCGAAAAGACTAGTAAATGAGTAAATGATCAAATGCTTTTGTAAATAGAACCTAAATAATATTTCCATGATGTGTTACTTGACTCATGTTTTCATTTAAGAAAATTTCACTTTTTGCCACTTGAACACAATAAAATGGGACAACATTTAATGCTTGACCACAATTGCACATTCCCCTTAAATTAAAAGGTGTGGGTGTCGGGATTCCTCCTGAAAATCAATTGGTTACAAAATTAACGGGATGGGAAGTTTCCTTTGGGGCACTCTTTATTTTTTTTTTCAATATTCGAATTTGATAAGAATAAGTGCAATTAATTAATACGTCAACTTAATCAAACAGTTAAATTATGTTCAGCGTAATTTTATATATAAAATGAATAGGAAATTCATAACTTCAACACACATGTAGGAAGTGTTTCGTACTCTTCAGGCGTTCAGAACAAATTTTCGACAAATTTGAAGTCCTGTAAGGGCCCTTACACATTATACGACAAGCATCCGATTTGTCTGACCGACTTTTGTCGGAAGCAAACCTGAAGCACTTCAGGTTTCCATCCGATCCGGTTTGGAACATCTGTTTCTCGCAATGTTTATTCATTAAACAATGAAAGGCCTTCGCGGGAAGAAGGCGAATGGAGAGGAAGGGAAGAGGGCGACAGAAAGAAAGATAGAAAGAGAGACAGTGTTGCTATCTCTCTCTCATTTTTTCTAAATTCTCTCTCTCTCTCTCTCTCTCTCTCTCTCTCTCTCTCTCTCCCTCCCTCCCTCTCTCTATATCTATCTATCTATCTATCTCCATGAAGTGCGTTCCATCACTCCTGTTGGTAAACTTTATTTTTATATGGGCCAGTTTAGTAACTTTGGACTTCGGCCCGTCACGATTTGCCTTTTAGCTGTTAAGTGTTAAAATCCACACCCATGCCCCTGCCGGGACTCGAACCCGGGACCGTTGAGTCGATAGCCTACCGCCGCAGACCGCTCGACCACCCGGCCGGCATAATTCCTGTCACCTTTTCCTTTTCAAGTTTGGGAAGAATCAATGTTTTTCGCTGTAATTTTGCATGCACGTGGGATATAGGTATGTAAAACTTGAATACGGTTAATTAGATAAATATTAGGCCAACGTTTCATTGTCTACCGTAGCGAAAACTGTGAAAGTGATTTTTTGCTTATGGAAAACAACGTTAAGGCAGAATTAAAACGAAAAAGGAGGGAAACTCACTCTAATTTTCAAAAACGAGAAAAGATACTCAGTTTTCGAAAGATAATGAAATTGGTCAAATCAGGGCCGAATTTATGCATAGGCCCACTAGGTCCGGGCCTAGGGGCGCACTTTACAAGAAAAAAATATAATTTGCTATTTAGAACCCGAGATGAAAAAAATATTTAGGAAAAATCATTAAGAAAGAGCGCCATCACCTTTCAACCGCCTGACCCCGTCGTAAATAACTAACTTCAGGTAATTTAAAGTATGTTAATCCACATTAGAAATAGTACAACAAAGATTAGAGCCTATTTTAGGAACAGTATTTATTCCTATTTTTGTCTTTGTACACACCAATGAGTCGCCGTGGCTCAGACGGTAGCGCATCTGGCTACGAATCGGGCAGCCCGGGTTCAAATCCCGGCCAGTGTTCCCATGCACCCATGCTTTTCTCTCAGTGTTCCCATGCCTGGAGCTCTGAGGTGCACTCCTCCTATCAAATTGAGTACCAGAGTGTCCTTGGTATCCCTGGGCGCCTTGGGAAGGTAAAGGCAGTCGAGCGTAGGACTGACTACCCCGCCTCACTTCGTACCGTAGGTCAAGAAAATGTGGAGCGCTACCTCCACATCCCTCATGCACCGTTCACGGTGCGTGCGTATCGCACAGGGGATAGCTTTACCTTACACACCAACAATCATTATTACACTTTTTTTTCACAATGGCTCCTGGTATCCTCAAATCTTCCAACGTTAATTTAACTCATTTCCCGATCGCATACAATGATGAAAGTTTGCACAGTGACGTACCTCCGGTGACAACACAATATTCCATTGCTATTTTCATATATTTATATAATTTGAAAGCACATTTAATTATTTTATTTTTTTAAATATTACTCATAAATACTACCCTGCAACGATTTGGCGTTTGACTGATTGCAGAACACTTGGGTAAAAAATAAATAAAATCACTTTTAAAAACAAACTTTTCTTAAACAATTCCTATTAAAAAGTAAAAAAAAAAGAAAAAGAAATAGTTTTGTTCATGCACGACTTTTTAAAAGAAAGCATAGGGCGCACCAATTGAAGAATTTATGAAGTGACTGTATATGAGATAGCGCCCCATGCTTTTCTTTTTAGTCATGCATAAACATTTTTTTTTTTTTACTTTTTAGTAGGAATTGTTTAAGAAAAGTATGTCTATAAGCTTTTTTATTTTTTAAGTCTACGTTACATATAGGGCGTCGCTGTCATTGATACCTTTGCTAATGGGCAAGAGATACTTTGTGTTAAGTATACATGAAGGCGTAATTTACGGAAATTTTTGTATATGAGGAAAACTAAAGTGTCTTTTCGGGTCCGCAATGGGTAGGTACCGTTCGAATCCGGCTGTCAATCATCCACTGACTGGCATTTCCCTTTAGTTTCCTTCAGTTTCACGAGATAAACGTCAGAATGGTACCTTAACTAAGGTACCGGTCGCTACCCTCCCAAACCCTATCCTAGTCTGATCCAAAGATGGATTTAGAGACCTTACAAATTTTAAGAATATCTTAACGTGTCATTTATGACAGAAGAAACATTTCCTCCCTAACTTGACTTTATACCTTCAGGAGATGAATATTCCCGGAAATGGTGTTTAAAATTCAAAGAGCTACTCAACGAAGCTAATGAGTTTGTAGTGTCGCTTTTGTCTATTCCTAGAGATTTATTTAACTTTGAACTTCCTAGTTCTTAGGGGCGACGTATTGGCGGGTGGACCGATACATAGCACGGTTCAATTCTGTAAATCTACGTTTCTTTTTTCCTACACAAAGAGAAGTGGAAAAGAGGATGAATCAATAAATGCTAAATAGCGAGGAGAAAATACGATGAAGTTACCATTCTTCAATTTACTTTAAAGTGTTTTTGTATGTCCTTATATGATATAAGTGTTTTGTAATGTAACTGTAATTTTTAGATATTTTAAACTTTATAAATGTATTTAGGAAATTTTAGTGTTTTGTATTGTGATTGGAATTGTTAATTTTTAGATTTTTTTCTCCTTAAAAACTTTATAAAGGTATTTAAGAAATTTTAGAATTTTTAATTGTTAAAATTGTAAATCTATCACAAAACTGCAATGTGCCATTTGTGATGTTCGAAAAAGTAGAATCCAAAAATGGCTGAAGCTTCTTAAAACTGCATAAAAGTCATGAACAAAATGTAATAACAATATTGTAGGCCTAAATAATAAAATTGAAAAAATAGTTTGTATTACATTCTTATTCAGTGTAATTAACATATTTTCAACAACTAGCCTACAAAAATTTAATTAAAATTGCTCAATGTATTTTAATGAAATTATTGTATTATTATAATATTATTTAAACGTACTTTGTAAATAACAAATTACCAGAGTAAAATAATTATTATCTCGTTATTATTATTCATGGCTAGAAGACGGAGGATGGAAGTGGTGAGGATGGAGGGACGGGGGCACTGGAAGTCATGTGTCTAGGGCGCCTAGACATATAAATCCGGCCCTGGGTCCAATGTATCTGTAATTAATCTTATTCAATTTTACATACTCATCCACCCATCCCATCCTCACGTGCTAGCAAAATTACAGAGAAAAGCATGGATTCATTCTATTCTAAAATTAAAAGGAAAAGAAGAACATGAGTTATGGAACACACTGTATAAGCCAAGGGTATAAACTATATTTCTTTCTTTCTTTCTCTCTCTCTCTCTCTCTCTCTCTTTCTCTGTCTCTCTCCCTTTCCTCATCAACACAACATTATCCGCATGTTTCCGACATATCGGACAGAAACCTGAAGACAGAATTCACTCGTTGGGTTAAAGTAATCGTTGCACTTCTTTGGTTAAAGTCTCTATCGCAAACAAATGACTGTGCGAAACTGAGAGAATTCTTTTTGTGTGCTGTTGTCCACATAAGATTTTGTTTGCAAGTCTAACTATTTTTGTTTTGTCTTCCACGAGATCGGGTTACAGCGTACGTGCAGTCCTCAGTATTCAATGAATCATGGCTACCCAATAATTCTTTTGCACAAGCGAAAAAAGGACGTCTTGTGGCAAAAGTTGAAACAAGAAGCAAGAATGAGGGGCTGGGGAGACAAGTACGGAAATCAACACTTATCACATTATACATCACACATAAACTGTTAATATTTCTATGTTAAGGAGTACATCACGATATATTTTTATATTCTCTTTTAATAATAGGAAAGTTTATGGTATTTAAGGAAGAAAATTAACAGTAAAACAGTAGGTAATGCAAAGAAAGAGGACATTTAATTATAGAACAGTGGGATGGAGACACTGAAACCGGACCGACGTTGTCTGATACAAACCTGAATGTATGCACGCGCTCATTGCTTTTGCATTGCCACTGCAACATGATCCGCCTTCAGACAATCGGAAAGCCCAGTGGAGTCTTCAGGCAGCTGTCCGACAAAAAACCTGAAGAACTCTTTGTCTGAACGTGTACAAAGCCCCATTTAAAGCAATGCTCCACTACTCTTTCCGATTTCCTTCCTGCAAAAATCCTTCCGACATGTCTGAAGCAAATCGTAGCGTGTATCAGGGGTGTAACTCGTATTCCGCGAAACCTCAAAACGTAGTACTACAGGAGTGTTCATTTGAACACATCATCAATACACTGGAGGATTCATGGTAATTTTCGTGTCTCACTGGATACACTTTCATTGTAAGCGATACACTAATTTCACAGTATATGAAAACCATAATTGTTCTCAGGGTAACATAAGATGAATAATGTTTTTCAAAATAACAAACAGAAGTAAATTCATAAATAAAACGAAAGAATAAGTACGCTCCACAGAGCGGCTGGTTCCAAAAAAAAAAAAAAAAAAAAAAAAAAAAAGGCTAAAAGTAAAAAAGGCAAGTGAATGCTCTCAAAATCTGTACTCCAGGGGGCGGGGGGAGCTGATTACGTATCTGAAGTCAGAGTTGCAAAATGCAACCCTCTTAGTCTCCTATTGACAAACTTTATACGTGAAACAGCCTGTATATCATGTTACAATTAAGGTAATTATAACATTCATGGTTTTTGGATCGCTGATTACGAATTTGTAGTCGAAGTTGCAAAATTGAACCCCCTTAACATTTTAGCTTATACTTAAATGATGATAAAACATGATGATGTTCTTTTAATAAATGATTCCTGATTTAATTTTGGGCGGCCATTTTGAATCTGATATGGCGACTTTTTAAACATATTGTAATATTTACTTAAACTACTTGTGATGATACACTTTTATGACATATTTCCTTTCTCTAGCTGAAACGGTGTTTGAAAATTAATTTTTGGGTCCGCCAACTTGGAGCTAAGATGGATTCTTTCGAAACATTTTGTAATATGTTCTTAACCTACTAGTGATCGTGTACGTTCATATCTAATGTGGTGTTTCTAGGTCAAGCGGTTTAGGCTCTACACTCTATACAACAATAGGTTTGGCGGCCATTGTGGATCCAAGATGGCGACTTTTTCAACACGTTGTAACATTTTCGTAAACTACTCGTGATAATACGCATTTGTGCTAAATGCCGTAACTCTAACTCAAACGGTGTTGAAAGTGTATTTTTGGGTCCGCCATTTTGAAACGATTGAATAACAAACAGGGGCAACTTCGGGCAGAATATTTTTGTTTATATTTATGAACCTACATTTGACTCTAACTTATAATAAGTCTGACTGCGTAGCAACACGGAACTACATAACTTTCTCATAATAACATATCGTATTTTAATGCTTTCAATTAATAAGCCACGAAATCCACAACTAACTACTTTTTTTTATTTTTGGCCACCTTTTTTGGAATAGGACACACTCTTTGAAATTCTATTTAAAGAACTCGTACTTGTTAAGTCCTCAATATTGACAACTATCCTTTCTATTATAATTTCAATTTTAAAATAAATCCATACTACTTTTGTCGTATTCCCATGATACATTATTGCTCAAAATCACTTCGATCTGAGATTTAACTTCGTATCTGAACTTTGCAATTGAGTCAACTCACCATATATGTTACCACATCTCGCGAATCCAAACCAATACCATAGAATTCACATTCAACGTGTACGCAATAAATGTTTTCCAAATTATTAGGAAAGCATACTGATAAATGATTTGGGAATGTGAATTGATACACTGTTATAAGTTATGGTGCTGTTTCATGTAAATTATGAAATTCTTATAAATGTATTGTGGTTACCAATAATATACTAGCAGTTAATTTTATGTTTTCTTTGGTTTTTGCTGCAGAGACCACTTATTAAATGAGTTCTCGTGGAAGAGGGAGACGAAATAAACCATTATTTTACCCATATAAGTCGAAATTTTGAAAAAGGCCTAAAATTTCGCAACCATAAAAGCAGTAGAAAAACACCCGAGATTTCTTCTTTTAAAAAAACAACAACACATTTTTCTCCTGAGCCCTTGCATCTCTACTCCAATCTACGTCTTTTCTCATCCCATAGACTACCCTGATCATCTTCCATCCCACACTCTAACAGAACCAAATTTAATATTCCGCTTCTCTTCGTGTTCCAACATCTTGTCTCGGTCCCTCAAAGGCCTTTTCCCATGGCAATTTCTGCCATAAGGAGGAGACTCTTCAGCAGGATTAGGCCGTCATGCTAATCTCCCTAATTTAGTTACTCTGACATTGATTATATCAAGAGAGAAGAGTATCATGCATAAACCCCCTTTTGTTATGTACGTTCATCTTTTGCCTCTTAATCGCGTCTACTTAGTTTATTTATCGTTTCATATGTTTTTACTGTAAAACATATCCCTGAGGGCGCTATCCTCACAAGAAATAAACATAAAGAATATATGTTGGTATAGTAAACTATACTAAATGAAAATAAATAAGGCTATAATGTACCACTGTACATCATAATTATTTTCATTTTGAGTGCTTTATGGCATTTCGGACGTATGCACATCTCCAATCTTCACTGGTCCAAGGAAAGGAATAGAGTAAGAGCTCAGACCTAATTTAAAATTCCATAGCAGCATTACTCTCTTGGCACTGAAGAACGTCTGACACATATGTTCTGTATTGCCGCGTGGTTCGATCCGAGAACCAGCATCAACATTGCTCCACCCAGCTCATTATTATTATTATCTGCATTTGTCATTATGTTCTGCATTTATTTGACAATTTGTATTTACTAAACATATACATGTATTTGAAAATTCAAATAAAAATTTATTTTACAGTAACGAAGTCTATTTGTTTCGATAACTCTGAATTCATAGTTGGTATCATTTCCTTTCTTATTTTGTATCCAATCCAATTCTTTACTTACATCTGTAAACCAATATATATTCTTATGTTGCAGTGTTCGATCTTACAAACTAATGTATTAACACTTGATCTTTTCTTCTTCTCGAATTTAAACAACAGTGAAACCAAATTATCGAAAAGAGAAAAAATATATTTACAATATATGTATTTACAATCAAATTACTACACCGAAGAAAAATTTGTTGAACTTAATACATTTAAAAGCTATGCTTTAACATTTGTTTTTGTGTTAAAATAAAAATGTAAGTTTCCTTAGTGGTTTAGATTTTCTAGTTCTTCCCGGGTTATTGAGGAGGTAAAGTCGGCGTGGGCCGATGTCTGTTTTCAAACTCCGGACAATGTAGATGTCAGTTGGTTGGTAGCCGGAGAGGAATACTGAAGCAACAGCTAGCTCTATTCACTCAGTTACTGACTTCCTGGTGGTCTGATCAGGAATATCTTAGTTTATAGACTACCTGATTCAAATCTTAACCACGAAATGGATGAGATTGATATAACAAGAAAGTGTCTTAGTACAACATCGCTTTACTGTTGTATCTGAAATATGATATTTAAGAATCTATTTTATAACACTTTTTTGAGATACTGAAATGTTAAAAGAAGTGAACCGTTAAGAAAGTTTGAAATTCATTCTATCAAATTAAGATGTAACATTTCATCATATGTGCTAATTTTGGGAACCATTGACAACCTCGCAGTGCTTGTTATATTATTCTTAACGTAAAGCTAGATTCTCTTATCACGTAGGAAGCAACGTCGTTTAAATAATATTAATTTCATATATATTTGTGTCTGCCGCGATTAACACGTGTATAACATTATTTATAATATGGTTTCTAGTTAATAACTCTTTAGTGGGTATGGCATACGATTATCCTGGCGCAAAACAAACATACTTAAAAGTTTTCTATCGATATTCTAATCACTTTATTTATGAAAACGATTTCTTCATTATACCACACAAATGCTGGACACTACGAAAATGAACACATAACTGTTACTGTTTTTGTGCTTACAGAGAGATATAGAATCTGAGATGAGAGTCAGTTCCTAATATTATTGCAATGTGCAGATATCTGTATGTCAATAATTACTCAATCGCATAGTTATAAATACATTTTAGATACAAATGGAAAGTAGAAGATTCGCACTGTGGAAAAGGAAAAAAAGCGTTTTAACTTTGATTTCTTTATTCATATGGGAGCGTTTACTTTAGTAGAAATCTCACATCTACAGACTTTATCTTTGGTTTAATAGGGACAGCAAAGTTAGCAGAAGAAAATCGTCAAATGAGACATTTCAAAGTGATAAAAAAACCTTTTCGTTTTAAGTGAATATCAAGAAGGAAACCTTCTATAGCATGCAAAGGAATAATAAGAACCATTATTGTGTGCGTAGTCATAAATTACAATTTCATCCTTTGGTTTATGGCAGTAGCACTATAAAAGTCAAAAGACTCAAACAGTGGTTCTGGCAGAGGACGACACGGAAACGTTTAGAGCTAAAGTTGAGGAAAGTAAATTGAGGCAGAGACAGAGAGATTACACACACAGGCGTGAAGCACATCAATTTCTGGCTTCGTTGGAAGAGCAAACTATCTGTCGAATGCTTTCAAATACAACTGACAGCTCGCAATTTGACACGAATAGCCGGTAATAAAGCTGTACACTGTGTCGTATTTGGGCACTGTTTTGTGTTTTAGTGGAGTGTTTACTACAGATACGACATATATTTCAGTCTTCATTTAGGGATTTAATTGCGAACAACGCAATTTGTAGAATCATACAAGAAAAACACAACTTTTTTTTTACTGCTTAAAGAACTGTTCAAATAAAATAAAATAAAAACTGTAAAGAGCTTTAGTACATTCCCTTATAATAAAACTTACATTATTAGGCACAAGAATATTTTCATATATAGATCTCTCTCTCCCCAACTTATTTAGTTTATATATTATAACGCACTGACAATCTTCGAGGAATGATAGTACACAAAGAAATAAAGAAAAACGCCCAAATCACAGGCTTCCGAAAGCGTAAGAATTTGAAATTTAGAGCTTAATATTCCAACACCACGAAGAGTCGAGCTGATGCGGCATTGCACAGTCAAGGACTTTAAATCTGACCTATTTAAATATGGATGTGCCTAATTGTGGGATGGGTTCGAAAGAGATATTTCAAAGGAAGTAGGTGATTTCTGGAATTTCTCTAGAAGAAATAGATGGGATTGAGTACAATTAAACGACTTTGGATCTGAGTAGAGATGACGTAGGTCACCAGGAACATTCAACCGGGCAATAATATGCTATCTCTATGAAATTAACGTATATATTCGCTGAAAATATTCAAGTCTTATTACTGATTGTTGTGAAAGCACGTATATTTGTATACCAGAATACGCAATATGCTTGAGATAAAGATTTGACAGAAATGACTGTAGAAGCAAATTAGGTTCGGCCAACGATGGCTGGTTGTTGGCCAAACGGTTAGACCATGGTGGGCTTCATTGTTGAGGAAGCATTTGTTTGGCAGCTCGACCTTTCTTCTGCTAACAAAAGTATCACCAACATTGGTCCAACCAAACTCGAAATTAAATGACCATTATTAATGTAGACTGTGAAAACAAGCAAAAGGGAGCATTTATTCATAAATACTAAAAAAAAAAAGTTCTTATGACTTCCGTGAAGCTGCTCCCCCCCCCCTCACCCCCCACACAGGACGGCACAAATTATTAAAAGTAGTGCAATCGTTTGTGCCGTGTTGTGCCAAAATAAGTTTTGTTTGTGCACAATTTATCTCAAAATTATGAGACATTCAATTTTGGGGGTGCCAGCCATATGTGAAAATCCCCCCCCCCCCTCAAAATCCGACCAAAACTAGTGCAATCGTTTGTGTTGGATTGTGCTATAGAAAGTTTCCTTTGCGTTCAATCCGTGGCAAAATTATACGACGTTCAATTTTGTGCGTGTGTGAAGCTGTTCCCTAGCACCACAACCACCAAGATCGGCAAAACCGACCAAAACTAGTGCAATCGTTCGTGCCGGATTGTCCAACAAAAGGTTCGTTTCTGTTCAATTCGTCGCAAAATTATGCGCCATTGAAATATTTTGGGTGCCAGCCATCCGAGTAGCTGCTATCTCAAAGGACCGAAAAATTACCAAAAGTAGTGCAGTCCTTTGTGCTTCGTTTGTTTCGAATTGTGCTACAAAATGTTTTGTTTGTGTTTAATTCGTGGCCTAAATATGCTACATTCAATTTATTGGAGGCGGGGGTATAGCTTCACACTCAAATTCGCCGGAAATTTGAATTTCGTAATCTAACTTGTCCCAATCCTTTGTGACGGATTGTGGCGTAGAAAGTTTCGTTTGTGCTTAATTCGTCGCAAATGACATTAAATTTGTTTGAGGGGACAGCTTCTTTACAGTCTTCCCCTAAAAACGTTAAATCATGTCGTTTTTCGGAGCGAAGGATCCAACTAGCAAAAATATGGTAATTTAGTTTGCTTCACTGTCTTTACAATGGGAATGGTAGGCAATCCTGCTCTCCTGGTGTTGTCAGTTGTGTATTATTTTATAATTAATTTTCTTTCATCCCAGCATCTAAGGCTCAGGTCGGGATATGGGTGGGGAAAGGATTCGGGAAGGTATCGGGCAGGGCCTATATTGAAGATGCCATCACGGCACTTGTCTTCTGTGACTGAGGAAAAATCCCGGAAAAAACTCAGTCAGGATGGTCGGCCGCTGGGATAGAACGCACGAACTCCCGAATGCTACGCGAACGCTCTACCACTCAGCTACGTCGGCCCGGTGTATTACTTTAGAGTTTAGAGTTTGCATGAATAAGTTAATTTGTTACGTAGTAAGAAGTAAATGCATTGTTTGTAGTCGGTAAAAACATAGGTGAAAATGTGATTCAAATAAAGCATTACTCTTTAATTTTATTATTGTTAATGCATGCTAAACATTTACTGTAAACAATTTGCACATTCATAGGAAGAAAAGATAGTTCCCAGTGAATTTTATAAGCAGACAAAGATTTTCCATACTATATCTGAAGTTCTTCTGCATTATCTTAAACGAGATTTAATTAATTATTTATAATATTTATTTATTATCCAGATGGTTGCCAACTGTATTTATAACGAATATATGAATAAGACCATAGCCAAAGAAATGTGCGTGCTGTGTTCAATACAATTTTAAAATTTCCTGTTTTTTTGTAGGTATATTCAACCAGAATTAATTCAAAATGATACTTTCAACACTTGAATAAATAAAATGATGTGTCGAAATTTAAGTGAAGGATCCAAAGGAAAGATTAAGAAAAAAATATTTACTGGGAATGTTTTATACTTCCAATATTGAATTGCGAACAATGGATGAAACTTCAAGATAATGTTACAGGTTTGCGACAATTATTGCATAAATAAAATTTCTTCATGAATCATCCAGCATGAAACAATCACAAAAGATTGACATTCATCACCCCCACACCTACAAATTTAGTGCTGCACATCTTTGCGACGATTTGAAAAAAACATCTTGGTATTTTTTTTTAATATGTGCCAGTCTAGTAGCTTTGGACTTCGACCCGTCACGAGTCGCCCCTTAACCATTAAAATCCACACCCATGCTCCTGCCGGGACTCGAACCAATGACTTTCCGCAGACCGTACGTCAACCCGGCTGGCACGATGATTTGAACACAAACGTAATTTGTTGTGAAGCGTGACACTGGTTCTCACAAACAAAATTAATGTCCCGTTTTATTGCGACGAGTTGAGCACAAAGAAAACTTTATACGGAACAATCCGGCACGAAAGAGTGGCATATAATTTTGTTTCAAAATTCTCATTTTCCTTGAATTTAAAGATGAAGATGTTCTCAGAATTTAGAGTCGTATAATTTTGCAACGATCTGAACACAAACGGATTTTTTTTATTTTAATATTTAGCAAAAACGAAGCACAATCAATAGATGGCAATTCAAGCTCAACTTTGAAATTTTATCGAAATTTAGAGCGTAAAGCTATGCTTCCCGAAAACAATTTGAAGTTACATAATTTTGTGACGAATTGAACACAACCAAAACTTTCTAAACCACAATACGGCACAAACGAAGAACAAATGATTGACGCAGTTTTGGTATCAAAATATATTTTTTTCTAGATTTCGAGCGTGAAACTTCCCCCACAAAAAGAAATTTAATGTCGCTTATCGTTGTAACGAATTGAGCAGAAACGAAACCTTCTACAACAGAAACGAAGCACAAACAATTGCAAAAGTTTCATTTCGAAATTGAAATTTTGGGCGAATTAGAGTGTGAAGCTGGCCCCCCAAAATTGAATGTCGCATAATTTTGCGACGAATTGGGCACAGACGAAACTTTCTGTGACACAATCCGGCACAAATGAAGAACAAATGATTGCACTAGTTTTGGTCGTTTTTTCGTTCTGGGGGTGTTCCCACATGCACAAAATTGAATGTCGCATAATTTTGGGACGAATTGAGCAGAAACGAAACTTTTGTAGCATAATCCGGCCCAAACGAAGCACAAAGATTGCAATAGTTTTGGTTGTTTTTTTTCGTCCTTGGGAGTGGGGAAATCTTCACACACACAGAAAATTGAATGTCACACACTTTTGCTACGAATGGAGCACAAACGAAACTTTGTGTGGCACAATCAAGCACAAACGATTGCAGTACTTTTGTTCGTGTGTGCCTTTCTTGGAAGGGGGGGGGGGGGGGGG
>JAGDQP010000670.1:121453-131968 GCA_022664845.1 Lepisma saccharinum | reverse complement strand
GATTATATCAGTTCTTCCACAAAACAAGCTGGACACCTATTGGACCTTTTGTACCGGTTTAAGTAAGTACGTAATCTTTCCTAAGAGAGCACTACATATTACTCATTTCTCCGAAATTAGAGTATTCCTCCCCGATCTGGTGAATGGACAGTCCAACTCACCTCTCATTATTGAACTGTGTACTTAACTTTCCCCTAGCTATTGTACGCTACAGAATATCAAATACTCGCGGTATGAGTAAACACGATCTTTTAAGTAGTCATCCACTGATCATACGGAGAAAAAATGACAATCTCAAAATATTGTATAAATTGGTCCATGGAAAATTCAGATCTTATATATTCTCAGATCTTATTCAGATATTATATTTCTTTCCAAACTTCCTCAAAGTCATCACCTGGTCTCTCTCAAAGTCATCACATTTTTTTTTTTTTTTTTTTTTTAATTTTTAGATCACTCAAGTCTCTCTGTTTTCCAGCGCTTACTCTTACATAGGTTGCCCAAACTCTACAACAATCTATCAATGAACATTGATATATTTAACACGCAAACTTAATTTCATTCAACAGTTACACGTTTTCTATCTTAGCGCTAACTGGTATTTTGATGTTAGATTTATTTTCATTTGTTGCGGTTGTTGTTATTGTTTTTAGGTATATTAAATATTTTCTCCTCGCATTGCTAAGCATTTTAGTGTAAAATGGCTAGCCAGTTCAATTTAGAATTTTATTACATAAATAAATTCAAGGGAACCCAAATACTATTTACCTACAGTCAGAACTCGAAATTAGCGGTGGTCCACTGGCTGTCGACCAGTAAAATTTCCAAGGGCCAGTAACTAAAATTGTCAGTGATCCTGCGGGCGTGCTTTCCAAAGTTCCTATATATTAATAAACATACTGTAGGCTGTATTTAACGTTCTATCAAAAGGCTTTATTTCTATTTTCAAAAACAAAAATAATGAAATCGCAGAATCTTAGGACTAACATATCAGTTGATCAACACCTTTGCCGTAGTGCCAGAGAGAGGAAACATAACTCGTATTCAACGCGGATACTCCGTCTTATCACTGAATCCATATTGTGCAATTATGATATTTCTCCGACAGTATCCTCCTTTATAGACAAAGGAGAAAGAACTATACACCCGTATATTGCTCCCTACGGCTCCAGACTCCCAGAAGATTCTTCCGAAAAAGATATTTGGTGTAATAAAACAAAGTATGATAATTCAGATATCAGGCATTCTTATATGTTAAATATGATATTGTTTTCTTTTACATAGAATGTTTACACGGCTCTAATTATTCTTTCGTATTTGGTATCCTCTATAGGCCTGTAGTCTAAATGAATATAATAAAGTAGGTTAAAATTACACTGATTATAAACATTTACTGATCTGAAAAGGTGCCAATAAGATTTTGTAGGGCCAGTGAGAAACAATCATTGGCTTGTAGGCTAGTGCTACTTAAAAATAATTTCAAGCCCTGGATAGAGTAACTCCTAGACAATCGAGTTCATCAAAATATTTTTCACACAAATTTGTTTCAAATAAGGAGCTCTTCTAACGAACTTTGAAACTGGTCACTTTTCATTTTCTTTCAAAGCTCACACTCCTTTTAAAAGCTGACACACAAACTATTTTTTTTACTTGGTTTGGAAATTTCCTCGGCAGGTTAGTGTATTAAAGAATGAGTTAGAACATTACAAACATGTATTTGACCCTAGCTATACTAGACTTTAAACGCATACATTTTAGCGGTCTATTTATGGATTTTCTATGTAAGATAATCACAAAATCTCAACTCGACATGTTGCCTGTTTACTGACAATAATTGTCATAATCTCTTTTAGATAAAATATTATAATGATGTTATTCATCTCTTTGCACATTAGGTGAAACGAAACGATCGATTAGATGGAACGAACTGACACATTCGTCAGGTATTACAGATGCATGACAGTTGGAAGAAGAGGACAAATGTAGCTTTTCTGTTAATGATTTGGGTACAAAGTAAAAACCAAAGAGGATCCACTTAAGATAATCTCGCTGTTGATAGATCAGGTCTCGCATCAGAGAAAATGGAAGAGGGCTATAAATCTGTCCCACACATGCTAGTGTTATAGAATCCATTAGATAGAGTGTTCCAGGCTGCTTTGCTGGAGGATGAGAAGCAAAATATTTAATACGTTTAGAGATTCGGAGACTTGTGTACTCTAAAATACTTTATTGAATCATGAAATTTAATAGAGCTATTTTATTACTTATTTCTGGTAATTGATTCATATGGTTCATGAATAATACAATTTGTTTTTACTGTATTGCAACTTACATATTCAATATTTGCAATTATTAGTTACATTCGGTATAATTTGAACATCGATTGTAATATAGTGTCCATGAATTGAAGAGACCAAGTATAGGTAAAATTCTTCTACAACGAACGTCATTATAAGGACATTTTCGTTAGGACAAAGTTCTTCGAAATTCCTGCCGAATTCTTGTTCTCCAATGCAATGTTTATGTGCCGACTATATAGTTTTGTTATTCTTGCGGCAGCAGTATACCTAGACCAAGACACAATGCTGTTATAAGCTGTCGGAAGTTCTAATAAATTATATGCATAGAAGCACTAAATGTACGTCCATAACAGTTAGTTATTCCGTTACTATGTCATTGTGTAAGTCTTTATGTTTTACGTAATCTTTTTGTATTATGATTCTTTGTATTGTCT
The DNA here is from genome assembly GCA_022664845.1 of Lepisma saccharinum. NCBI lineage: Eukaryota > Metazoa > Arthropoda > Insecta > Zygentoma > Lepismatidae > Lepisma > Lepisma saccharinum. Next base: position 129,234 of record JAGDQP010000670.1, on the reverse strand, counting down.
TTTTTTTTCTGTGTACAATAATATATGTAACTGTAACGACACGGGTTATATGGTAGAACAATGTCAGTTGAATCTTGTCCACGCTAATAAAGAATGTTTGAATTAAATTGAATAATTTTAATATGCCTAAACCCACTAATATCTACTTTTCTGGACTTTGAGGTATCATTAAACAAATAAGCTACGCTCACAATTTCAAGTAGTACGTACTTTAAGTTCTTTAAAAAATGGAAAACGTAGCGGACATTACATTTTCGAAGTATTTGGTTTAGTGTTTAATTAAATGTTGTTTATAATACTAATGATCATCTGTGTCTTTTTCTTCTTAGGTGAGTGGAAGATGCGGAACATCTTTAGATTCCTGTGTTGTAAGTTTTCTGCCTTATCTTTCTATTCGTAATTTTAGAAGAATTATATAATAACAACGAAATTTATTTGCAACAATGCAATTTAAATTGTTTCAATCTTTCACCAGCGTACTCTATGAAGTAACCTTTGCATTAAACAAACTATGACGAATATATATTATGTATATTATATCTCAAAAGCAACGCTAAAGTTTTATTTTAAAATTAATATTTCGTATATTACTAGTATTTCAAATTAATCAATTATATTGGTATCATTAGTCAAGTCGGAAATGTCGACTGACCGTGAATTGTCGACATAAAGATAGATGTCTGCTCTCCTCACTGAAGCTTTCCATGCATTTCCACTCTTACGAGGCGGGCCTGCCGAAATGATACATCGATTAAAGCGCTTGCCATTGGAGTCTCTATCACATTCCCGGAAAAGCGATCGCCAAGAAACATTATTCCTTAGATATGTCAAGCGGTTAGTCCCCAGCAGTCGATTCAGCCCATAAAATATATTTTTTTTGAAATTATTTATTTATGTATGCTAAACTAGATTACAGCAGTGAGATATAGAAGTAACCACTTTCTAGTCATTTATATAAATTAAAAGGTGTAATTTTATAGAACCCAATGAAAGATCAGAGATAGATTGACAAATTTTGCTGCCTATTGATATCAGAAAAATTGCAATCAAACAATCATTTAAAGTATATGCTTAAAAATAATATATCCTTTCGCGGTTTTAAATTTAGCTTGTTTGCTCTCCATTCCAGAAAGGATTAAGTTTAGTCGTCATAAAGTACAGGCTATTAGTACTAGTTAATAAAATTTTCTCCTTGTAAGGAAAGAAATTTTGCTCACCATTTTTTTTTTATTATATCGAGATTTAAAATAAGTTGATGTCATATACAATAGCTGATAGGAACGCAATTGATTGCTGAACAGGCATGAGCCTCTTATACAATTTTAATTTCTTCTCTGCAAGTATGCTCACAACACCAATCTTGAACATAGTAAAACTAACGCCAGCTATTTTCGGTAATTTTAGATAAATATTGAATGGATATTTGTAGGAGTTCTTATTACTCTGAACAAACATAATTTATATAAATATTATGACATTCATAGGCGATTGTGGGGAAAGACAGGCACAAGTCTGGGAGATTACTTTCTTGGGCAAACCCTGCCTAAGGATGGTAAAGTTTGTTGTTATTTGTGATTTGTTTTTTTATCGTTTATTAGGTGTCTTAACAGTTTGTACTGAACCATTATCGCCTTACTTAAAACAATAGTTAAAATTGGATCATTCAAAATATTAAAACTAGTTATTACAACCTCTGCTAAGATTAATTTTAATTTTTTATATTTCCCCTGGGTTTCTTTATAGGTTTAGAGTAATAATGATTCTATTGAAATATAATCTGAAAAGTTTCCTAAATGTTACGACATTTGAATTGTAATATATTTTATTCCTACATTATTATTACACATTTATCTTCAATCAACATGAATCATGTTTCAGAGTTCATTTACTTGCTCTCATGTATACCAAATTTTTGTTTGCGGGTTGCTTTAAGGTTTACCTTTCTTCATTGGTCTAAATTGACTTTAGGTTCCTTTATCGCTGTGCGGCCCGTTTTCTCATCTGTGTGCATTTCTTGCATTTTCTTCCTCGGTATATTTTTTGTAACCTTGACAGATTTATAACTTCTTGCTATGTTACCCCTCGTTTGGGATATTATTCACAATTGTAAACGTTTAATGCATTTTCACGAACCTAAACCTTTTACTAAGAAAGAAAAAAAACTACTATTGTTGTCCAAACCATTAAAATTATACTTCAAGGTAAAATAACTTTATTTTATTAATTTTCACTTGTTGACCTCGATGGTCGTGTGCGCTAGGCAGTAGTATCAGAAAAATTTAGAGCCACCCGGCAAGGAACCTTTTAGGGGTCTTGTTCGAGGGGAGTCTTGTAGAAGCATCTTACACTATTGACCTCTATCTAAAAGCGATCCTGGACTGAACGGTTCCATTAAAAATTTAATAAATAAATGAAGCCAAGGAGTGGAGTATGCACTCAATCTAGATTGTCCATTTCAGTATAAAGCAATATAGACCACATTTTTAGTTCTACCTCCAGATTTTACGTTTTTTTTATTCTTTTTACTTATGTCGTATTTCTTTGCAAAAATAAATAAATATTACTTATAGCATGTACTATTACTGCATATACACAATCTGACACACGTATAACATAATACCTAATACAAAAATCAGAAAATGGGCCGCATAGTGTTAACAAGCGTTAAACACAATTGAATCAGATAATTTGGGGTCTATATTGATTTAGACTTGAAGTTGAAAATCGAGATTACAGATTTGCTCTTGTGCCTATCATTCGACACTATCCGATCACTCTAGTATCGTTACGTAGAATATCATCTCCCACATGCAATTTCATCACATTCTTGCATCTTGTGAAAGGCATACACTATAGGTGCAGAACAACGTTACAGATTTTTAAAACAATTTATCTCCAGGCAATGTGGAAGTTTCCGTCCAAGCATAAATATTTCTTCGTTTTATCATATTTCAGAAAACTTTAGAATTTTTTTTAAAAATGTGGCTACTTCTACTCTAATATTTTATGGGTTTGCTATAAACTTGTTTTTCGTCTATTTTATGTCGTGGACAGATGGAATTTCTCATAACGCGGGTTTCACGGCATTGTGGTTGTGTAGCTGGTACTATGTCTCTGGTCTGACGTCCACTCCGGTTGCAGGTTCGAATTACGCCTCAACATTTGTGGATTCCTAAAAAAAACATAGTATTTGTATAACGGTGACGGAACAAAGTCAATATTTAGCCCAAAATTGCCCAAAGTTTATCAAAGTTTTGCAGTAAAATATCGATTATCCCTATCACAATGTATCGATCATAGCATTAGCTACTAGTTTTAAGTTTCCGAATTCTGCGTTCCATTGCATGCTTTTCTTGAATATGGAGGAACATTAACCTATTTTTTGGAACAAGAAGATTACGCTTCAATTTCAGTTATTTTTATCTTAAAAGAATTTTTATGGACATCAAGAACAAAATTACTGGGGTTAAATTCAGATAAAATACAGTGTTACGTTTTTTGTTTTTTTTTTGTTGTTTTTTTTTACCATAACCCATAGATGTATTTCTGGATTATATAATACCCTAGCTGATTTGCCCGCCCGTTGTGCGGGGTGAATAAAATATGTTGGCAACAGTCATCGGGACAGGCAGTCGTTGTTAATGAACTGATGTCATGCCAAATTTGACTACTTGGACGTAGTCAACCCGTAGAACATCATTGAAGTGTGGGTTGCCGCGTGCATAAGTTAAATGCAAAGACAATAATTTAAGAATCAAAGTTATATGATAACACCCCAGTCCGATCCAGTGTCTGATCATGTGCGAAAAATCATTCCAATCGGTCCAGTACTTGTTGCGTGATGCTCACGCACTCATACTCACGTTCATTTTTGTATAGAGAGATGCAGGAACAAAAAAACATGTTGTAATGGATAATTCCATCAACCATTCATTAAGATGGATAATAGTGGCTCTCGTTACTTCTACAAGAAAAGATGAAAAGCACAACAAAATCATTTTTCTTCTAAAAAGAAATAAGATTGTTCAAAGCTGTTCTTGATGGAAATGTACATAAAAACAAGATGTGAAAAGGAGAAACAGAATTACCGTTTGGCATCGTCTCTTCTGGTAGGGATGTTGTCGTGGAAAGAGCAAGAGATGAGAGAGGCTGGGTACATTATATTGTTCTTCTCTAATAGTCTTTTACCACTGGAAGCCATAATTTAATGGATTTGGTGCTTTTCTCTTCATCCCCCCCCCCCCCCCCGGCAAAAAAAGAAAAACTTCTGTTTTAACACGCTTAGTGTTGGGTTTTTGATTTCCTCTCTTTAATTTTCTATTCTTTTGTGTTTGTTTCCTCTTTTTCTCTGTGCACTCTTGGTGTTGTGTCTTGCACTTTAACACCCTTTAATCCAATATTGTAAAACTCATTGGAAACAGAAACTAGGCGGAAGAGAGACAGAGAACGTAAGGAACAAGATTATAAGAAGGCAAAAGAAAAATAGGGTAAATATAAACATAAAAGGTAATTAAAGTCTTGTTTTTGTTCTGTGACATTTTCCTTCTGCTTTCGTAGTTTCAATCACATTTTCCGTTTTCGAGTGTCCCCTTTCCCTATTTTCAATTATAGAAAAAATCAACAATCCTTCTGCTGGATCAATATTGTAATAAATTTATGAAAATTAGGTAAAACATACGTACCTTAAAAGCATGAAACTTGGTATATATAGTACTTGGCCTCTCAAGTAACATAATAAAAGTCCTCAAAAGTCAAACTTGTGCTACGGCAGGCAACTTGGAAAATGGCGGCAAAAATATAGTTTTTTTTTTTAATTTTCGCGGAAACAGCATCACATTAAAAATTCAAATGAAGTTCGTTCAGCATCAAATTATGAATCTTTTTTTTTAATTACCGTTTTATCCATTTGATCAATCCTAAAGCTACAAAATGGCATCAAACAAAAAGCACTTTTTCAGATCTTTAGATATTTAAAAAAAAAGTATGTATATATATATATTAAAAGAATGCGACGTGGTACACAGGGTGTTCAGAAAAGGTCGTAAAAAAATTCGGGGGGTGATTGCTGACATGGAAACAAGAAAAACGTTGTTATAAGGATGAGTTGAATTCTGCCTAGTTTACGAGATACAGCGTTGCCAACTCGGAGCCCAAAAGTTGACACCAGCAATAATATGAAAATGAATAAGTCACAATAAAACAGAAACAATACAAAAAATGGAAATATTGTTTGGGAGAAAATACAAATTCTAGCTCGAGTTTGATCCATAGTTGGGAACACTGCTGTGTATGCTGGACATATGTTGTTGGTCATCACGAGGGCATGCACCAAAATTTATAGGCCGACGTAGTGTCATTTGCAAATATTCATCGTGATAGTAGGTTAGCAGCATTGGCAATCCGGTGACATCGCGTTTCCACTTCTGATATCCTCCATATTCTTGGAAGATACTTCCTAAAAACAATATCTTTATTTCATGTGTCGTTTTTCTTTATTGCGCCTTATTTATTAATATCCCGTTGTCGGCGTCGCCTTTTTGGCTCCCAGTTGGCAACGCTGTGTCTCCTAACCGAGGCACAATTCGACCCATGTTTATAGGAAAGTTTTTGTTGTTTTTATGTCAGCAATCACCCTCGAACTTTGTTACGACCATTTCTGAACACCCTGTATAAAAAGTATTGGCCACCGAACATTTATTTGAAAAGTCTTCAGAAATCAAAGTTGTGCTACGGCCATCATTATGGAAAATCGCGGCCAATATTAACTTATTTCCAGTTTTTTAAAAAAAACTATGTCGGATTTTAAAAATTTTCAAAATTAGTTTTTCAGCACAAAATTACAAATCTTTGTTGTTAAGAGATCTTCTTCCAACCCCCAATTTTAACATTTTTGAAAATATTTTAATAAAAACTAACAGTACTATCAAGAATGTAAGCGCATACCGCACTGGAACTTACAAATTACTATGAAATACAATGGACAGCGATCTAGAAATCTTGTCGATTGACTGGTGTTGAGAATTTAATTAAATAATAGCGTCATAATCTTTGAAAACGTATCACTCATCAATGGACAAGGTATCAAAATTGCAGTAAATTGCATTTCATAGTGTTTCTTTCAGGAACTTTTTCGGGGGTGCAATTTCTAGTCGTGAGTGGGACTCACGAAAATTTTAAATAATGCATATTGACTCTTAAGTACTAAAATATAAAACAACACTAATGTTACTTAAGAACATGTCGTACTTCCTTACTTAACCTCAAAAAAACATAAAAAAATATTTATAGAATATACTTTTATATGGGTATTTCAGTATACGTTTGAGTAACATAAGTGCTAAAACAATTCCCTTCGGGGGTGTGGTTGAAAATCTCCTTGTGGGCAAAGCCTGGAAGAAGCAGTGTTTGTAACCTCTAGTGCGCTATGCGTTTACATTTTTAGGTAGATTTCGAAGAAAAATCCACCTATTGAGATCGGTACGATATCAAAGTATATATATATATATATATATATATATATATATATATATATATAGGGGTTGGACACAAAATCTAAAACGTTTGAAAAAGTGTGAAAATCATACCTAGTATGGTGTGGGACCTCCTTTTGCATCCAAAACAGCTTGGATCCGACGTGGAATGGACGTATACAGCTCCTGAATCGTGGTGTGTGGAATGTTGTACCATTTTTCCTCAAAAACATGCTCCAGTTCCTTAAGGGATGATGGTGGAGGGTAATGAGACCGAACACGCCTTTCTAACACAGACCACAATGGCTCAATGATGTTCAGATCTGGTGATTGTGGGACCCAGGGGAGGTGTGATAGCTCCTGGTCATGCTCCTCAAACCATGATTGCACCGTTTTTGCAGCGTGACAGGGTGCCAAATCATCTTGGTACATGCCATCACCATCCGGGAACAATGTGTGGGCCATGGGTAGAACCTGGTCCCCCAAAATGGCCTCATACGCCTTAGCATTCATCATTCCATGCAGGGCTATGATGGGACCTGCAGAAAACCACGATATCACTGCCCATACTGTAACAGATTCACCCGCATGTTTTACAGTTGGGCGCAGACAGTCTGGATCATAGGCCTGCGACGGTGTTCTCCATACGTAAACACGACCGGTTGTTGGAAACAAGGTGTAGGTCGATTCATCGGAATACATTAGTTGTTTCCACTGATCAAGCGTCCACTCCTTGTGGTCCTTGCATCACTGGATACGCCGCTTCGCATTTACTGCTGTGACCAGAGGTTTAGCGATCGCGGCCCTGCCATGAATTTTCATTTTATGAAGTTCCCGTCGCACTGTTTTTGATGAAACTGGGTTCTGTAGGCCGGAATTGAGTTCAGACGTAATTTTCATTGCATTGGTCTGTTCTTTAGCTACTACAATCCGTTTTAATGCCCTCCTGTCCCTATCGGACAGGATTGTCTTTCGACAACTGTTGTGCTTTGCAGACGTTGTTTGCCCATGCATTGTGTATGCCCTCGTGACATTGGACACAGTGCCTGTCGATACCCCCACAATGGTCGCCACTGTTGTCACTGAAACTCCAACTAGACGGGCACCAACGATCATGCCTCTTTGGAAGTCTGTCAGGTCGCCCATTTTACCGCACCACTTGCACACCACGACACTCACAGGTGAACTGGGTACTGCTGACGGAAGAGGAAGGTCCACATGGCACATTAAAAACAAAACACGATCGGCAACCGCAACACGTAGTGTACAGTGGCGGGCCACACTTACGTGTCCTGTATGACGTGTTTTTAG
>JAGDQP010000670.1:38331-114950 GCA_022664845.1 Lepisma saccharinum | reverse complement strand
ATTATTATTATTATTATTATTATTATTATTATTATTATTTTATGCTGAAAATCTTTATTTAAAACTTTTATCAATGTGACACTTAGTTTCCTCGAAAATTAAAAAAAAATGGCTGCCATTTTCCGAGATGGCGGCCATAGCACAACTTTGTTTTTTGGAGACTTTCTATATGATATTTCGGTGATTAAGGACTTTCTGTATACCAAATCTAACGCGTTTAATATTTATTTTATAACTGATCTAATGATTTTAGCTTCTGGACAAAATTACTTTTCATTTGATGTCATTTTGTGGCTTTAGGATTTTTCAAATGAAAAAAAAAAACTGTAATTAAAGAAAAGAGGATTCATAATTTTGTGCTAAACAAATTTCATTTCAAACTATTTTCGATGTGATGCTTAGTTTACGGAAATTAAAAAAAAAAACAACAACTGAATTATAGCTGCCATTTTCCAAGATGGCAACCGTAGCACAGGTTTGATTTTGGGGGACTTTTAATACGTTATTTGGTTGGTACAATAGTATATGTATAGCACGTTTTATGATTTAAGAACTTTTTATACTAATCACAAAATTTTGACTTAAAATGACTACACTAATCGTTTGAGAAACTTTTACTAAAGGTGATATTTTTTTCTTCCTGAAAATCATTCATGGCTTCATATAGATTGAATGAACTTACTTTAAACAATGAAGAGAAAAGTGAAATTTTAGGATATTTATTTTTTCTCTCTGCGTTTGCTCTATTTTGTTCGGTGTATTTATTGCTTTTAAAGACAAGTGAGACCTTCGCTTCCATTTCCTCTTTTATATGATCATATTCTGCACAAATCTTATATAATTTATTTAATCTTCAATTAAAACTTATTTCCTCTTATCTTGCACCTTATTATACGGTTTCGTAGTTGTCATTTGATTTTCTATTGATTACTAAGAATCTTTTAATCAAGGCATTCGCACCAAAAATGTAAATGAAAATTGTTCATTTAAGTTTCTAACAACGAATGAAATAAGTATTTTCAAAATTTCTCATTTGAAAGAAAGTTTCCGCAGAATAAATAGTGTTATTCCATTCTCTGTGTATTTACGTTTAGACGAAATATTGTGCAAAGTACTTGAATATAATTGTATGAATTTAACGATTAGACTACATACAAAGAAAAGAAATGCAGATAATGACAGAGTGGAGAATTAATGACATCAGATATGGCGACTGTATCATGTTTTAATGACAAATAGGAATTTATATATGAAATTGAATAGGAATATATGTGAATTTCATAATTTTTATTCATACTAGGTCTGATATTCTTTCTTTTTTTTAAAAAAAAAAAACCTCTTTTCCTACAACATTATTTCTTAACCATGATTTTAGGGAAATAATATAGTTAGTAATAATAACAATAATAAATTGTTTTAAACCAGTGGGCTAGCATATCTCTTAATGCACCCTTCCTCCCATGACTTCAAGTTCATTAAATAAAATAAACTAACTTCTGACCTACCCAAATCTGACCATTAACGTCTGAGTAATTTGCACATTTTCCGAGTCATCTTGATACGTTTATTTACGAATCACCTCCTTGCAACAGGAAGTTTCAGTTCGGTAACATAAAATATCTATTCAAACTTTGTTTTTAATGTCTACAAAACAACATAAAACGGTAGGATAGGAATTACTATATTACCCTACTCACCTAAGATTGAAGAACATGTTTAATGACGTCAATGATTTACTTTTCATTAATTGTAAAATACTAAAATTCTTTTATATTAATTATTACATGAATAATGATTCACAAGAGGAAATGCTCGAGTGGTAATCTACAGTCATTATCAATTTGTGAAACGAATAATCGAGAACACCATTTCCTTTTGTTCTTAAAAGTAAACACATTTTATTTATCTTTTACTATATTTATATATTCAAGCAACGAAAAACGTAATATATTGTACATTTTATTGTCATGTTTTAAAACAAAAATAAAAATCTTGTCAAATGTGATCGATAAGATTTTAAGTGTTTCGAAAATATTGAATTTAAATAAATATGTATATCAAAATTCAAAAATGTGTCCGTAGAGACGTAATGACTAAACGACAGAATACTGTAATACCCAGGAAACGTATCCAACATGCATCTACACCATTAACTGAAAATCTAAAATCCTAAGAAAAGAATATACATGACTTTTAACGTAGTTGTAAAAATTAGAGGAAGACAAACAGGTGAGGATTAATGATGAAATATAGGCTGGCAGTAACGATAACGAGAAAAAAAGATAAGTGCGAAGACATATAATTGAATAATAACGAAGCTATGGTAACACAAGGGTCTTACAGTCGCCTAACCATTTTAAAAATGCATGGATGCACGTGTAAACCTTCCAGTCATAAATTCGTCATGCTACGTAATTCATCACAACGCTGGATACCACTCGTTAACGAGTGGCTCTGTATAACAAATTTATTTCATCTAGACAGAAGTTTGCACCTGGGCTTTGTGAAATTAAAATTTGTAGCTTGAGAAAGGTAGGTCGGACTAGAAGTAAAAAAAAAATACACAGGACAAAATAGAGGAATGATGGCAGCTTCACCATTTGAAAGACAACTTGACGACACTATTACATTATGCTTGTCATACATCACTGGTCCCGTAGAGTATGTAGCCTTGTTCCCTTTGTTTTTCCGGAGGTAAAGAACATAAATTATTTTTAAAGTATGAAACATGTGAATATTACAAACTTTCTTGTGTCATCTGTATATATTTAAAAAAAGACATGATTTTTAACATTTAACATAGCAAAATACGCTATATAGTAATTTTACTATTTCTTGTAGTGTCACTTTAAAAACGGATATCATTCTTAACTTGTGACCTCAGTCGTTAGCCCTTAAGGACCTCTCTCAAGATGTACGTGTGATATTAAATCGATTTCAGAAAAGTAGTTAATTGAGTTGTAGTGTCAACATTATTTTGGCCAGAAAAACTTGAAACTGAAATTTGTGTCAAAGACATTGTGGTGTCTTCACCATCACTTCATATAAAATATGGTACAGTTTTATTTAATGTGAACTTTGAGAATATTGTTCTGTCTTAATGGCTATAGTGTTACTAGGTTACTACCAAGCAGTGTTTTGTAATATCGGTAGTAGTTTGCATTGTTAGAATTCTACATTATTACAGTAGCCTTTGAGTTTGAGCAGGATAATATCATTATCGTGTATAATTTTTTAAAGTCAATAGAAAAGAAAGGTGTCTTGCTCTGCCATATCTTTTAAACATACAGGAATACCGCTACACTAAATGTAGGCCTATCGTTTTCGTGAAGCTTTCCATGAGTTTTTCTGCATTGGTTTACAGTACCGGTATGTTTCTGTACAAATTGGATGAAATCTAAAGCTAAACTGTTTTTTGGATTATTTGTATCTCCACTTTTAATTACTCTCAGATGTCAGCAGTGAAAGAGAAACAACACCCTAAATTTGTATCGAACTTCTATTTATTTACCAATGTACCATATTGTAGTTTCTTAAGTTATTTTTATGTTTTCTTATTTTCCGAATTTAAAAATATAAAGGGTTTGCTTGGTTGCTTCAAGTTAGCTATAACCTAGGCAAATCAGCTGATAATCTTTATTATAAAGTTCCTGTAATGTGTTCCAATTACTCTACACTGTTTGTTTTTCTTGGAAACCAGAATCGTATCTGTCAAAGGTGTAAACTTCTTATTTGACATTTGAAGACACGTAGATGTTTCAAGTACAGCAGCTTTACAAATAGTATTTAGTGTCAATACAAATTATGTATTTTAAAATTAATAGTCAATGTTTGTACCTAACACAAAAATACAATTACGAATAATTATGTTATATATTAACAATTTTTCATGATTTAGCCATGAAAAAGGACAAGATCATTTACTCTTAATTTCCAAGTATCCAATGGTTCTTCTACACACATACTACTAAAGCAAAGCCATGAAGTAAGAAATATTGTGCCCAAAGTAATCCCGAAAAAGAGGGTTCTTTGGTCATATCTATATGGGATTTAAATTTTTCTATTTCCCACATCGATTTCCATACCCATTAATATCATTATAAAGTATATAAAAATAGTGCAAGAGAGTAAACTTTTAACTTGACACGAAACACAATAAAAAACGTTACATGCAGTAAAATAATAATTTTAATGACCCAAATAATCCCCTTTATGTTAATTGTTTTGGGAAGAGTTTTTTTTTTTTGAACATTACTGTTGAATTCACTTTTTTTTCTTAATCACTATCTACACATTTCGTGAACGCATTTCGTTCTCAATACCTTGTAATAAAGTCAAACGTCTTCATTAACTTTCGAAACATATCACCTATTCTGTGTATTCCTAATATCATTTGGTTCATTCTTTAGAATATTATTCAAAGGATCCAACTTCCATCCCTATTCCCCCATACTTGTTTATTTTTTTAAGCTAGTAGAAGCTTTTATTAATCAACTCTTAATTGTTACGCTATGTTTGTTAACATCCTTTTACATTTAAGAGGTGGTTAAATGTAGACTCATTTTAGATGTTGCAACAAAAATGCGACTAAAGTGTACTATTTACAGAGTATCTCTTGTAATATGTTCTTAATCATGAATGCTATATGATAAACTGAGTTCCAACTCGTTATTTTAAATTGTCTTCTAAAAGAATGTTTTGATATAGAAGAGATTATTACAGTGGTGTCATTTCAGTTTTTGCTTGGGGAGGGGCAAAAACATTTAGGAAAGACCTTATATAATATATCGCTTGATGCATCCCACCTATTTTCGAGCATAGTTTTTACTTCATACTTCGCATGTACGTTATTCACATGCATCTCTTTGTTGTTAATATGATGCTGGTTACAATACAAAATTAATTTGTTGCTTACGAAAAACAGAAAATAATAATTTAAAAAATCTCACTATTCACTGTTTATTGCTTTCTTTTAGTTTTTACTCACTTCCAAAGTTAAAATACGTGGAAAGAAAATCAGTCAATGGACAAGCACACCGAATTGCGAATTGCTTGCGAAGATGGTTCCTCCACCCACCCACCCCCCAAAAAAAGAAGAATGACAATAGGGGAAATGAAGAGCTGCTGCAGTCAACAGACTTCTTTCACTACGGCAGACCATTTCACTAGAGATAAGAAATTACGTTTATTCTTCTTAAAAGAAAGAAAGAAAGAATGAAAAGAAAATGAACTTCATACTTGACAGTGAAATTTATACTTCTTATTGCCAATAGAGGTTACCTATTAATGCATTTAATGCATTCAATTTTCTTGTAAAGGAACGTTTCTAATTAATCAAAACAAACTTTCAGTTTTCTTTTCCAACAGACAAAATGAAAATACGGTTTAAGAAGTGATATGTTTCTTTCGTACACTTCAGAACGAGACAAACATTCACATACAGCTTACATTGTCTATTTTATCCACCCTGAGTAAATGAGGTTTCCAGGTTTGTCCTCAGTTTCACCGGACAAATTGCAGGAGCCTAAGATGCCTAAAGGACATAAATTGAACTCCAAGATTGTATCTCGAAAAAGTTTCAGCTGACTTCAGGTGGCCCTATCTTCTCAATTCCTTTCCGCAGAACAATGTTTACTAAAGGATGTGATCACTCAAACTTATAAATGATTTAAGTTAATTATTCCCAATTGAAATACCTAGATGATTGGCAATGAGTACATTGAACCGAAAAAGTTTCGCCAATGCTTTTCTGTACTTTAATATGACGTGAGCATATGATAGAGAATTGCCCTGGTCTGGTCAGATTTTAGAACCATATTATTGCAATGAATATTAGTTATTTTCCTAGGAATTTCTTTTCTTTTTGTCGTAATGATTTTATATACAAATGCAGTAATATGAAATAGACCAAGGATAGGAAATTGTGGTATGTTAAGATCAGGATATGGTAGGGATAGTGAGTATGAAAAAATCTAGCCTGACTTTTGGCCCGTGAAATGTGATAAATGTTTTAAGTTGACTATTTATTTCGGTAAGTATAATACTAAAAACGTATAAAGTAACTTAAATTAACACATTCAGTGGATTTGGACTAAGAAGCAAAACGGAGAAAAATAAATTTTCTGATAAAAAATAAGAAATAATAAAAACCTTTTAAAGACATACTTTTCTTAAACAATTCCTACTGAAAGTAAAAATAGTTTTACTTACGCAGGACTAGAAAGAAAACCGTGGGGCGCGCTCTCATATTAATTCACGTTATAAATTCTTGAATTAGCGCGTCTCATGCTTTTCTTTTAGTCATTCATAAACAAAATTATTTTTCAGTTTTTAGTACGAGTTGTTTAAGAAAACTATGTATTTAAACGTTTCTTTTATAATTTTTTAGTTATTTCGCTTTTTGGATACATTTTACAAGCTAATGTTTTGCGACCCAAATCCTGAAATGTTCTGTAAACAGTCAAACGCAACATCGTTGCAAGATAGTATCTATTTTAAGATATATAAGCTCATACTAAAATATATTAAAAATGCTTTTTAAATTATATAAATGTATAGAGATATATGAAAGTAACAATGGAATATTATAATGTCACCCGACTTACGTCGCTGCCCAAAATTTCACCAATGTGTGCCGTTGGGAATTATTTAAATTAACGTTGCAAGATTTGAGGGCACCACGAACCAGTTTAAACTAAAGAAACGTCTGTAAAAATTGGCCTAATCGGGAACCGAACCAGGTATACCTGGCACAGCAATCCAATAATGTACTTACGCAGCAATTTGCATAATCTCACTTTCACAGTTATATAAGGGTTCTTGATACTTTCGATACCCCGATACTGCTGATTCTTGTAAAGTATCGGCTTCGGTCGGTACTTCAAAGAAATAACTTCATACTCTTCCAATAGTTTTATTTGGCGCTGACAACTTTCTTTGAATAATGCTGCGATGGAAACTTGTTGAGTGCTCAGAATCAGATTTCTTTGCTTCATATTTTTAGGAGAAGATAGCGGCTAAACTTAAAAGATCTATTAGTGAGAAAGTTTACTTTTTCTTTGTTCTTCGGCTCCTCGCTTACTGCAGCTTAAAGGAGCTCTTCGTCTCAAGTTTCAGGGACAGCGGTTATTTGCTTACTTTCCATTGTAAATTCGCTTGTCTATTAAGTTAAGGATGCTCTTTTCTGCTTATGTGCTGCTTACCAAATTATGAAACAATGAATGGAAAGGATTCCCAATTTGTGGCTTCTTTCAGTGCTTCAATACCGTTTATGACTATCCAGCTACACACATAGCATCCCTAGAACGAAAGTGCTAAAACGTCTTGGCTTATTATCCACAAACGGTAGGATCTCGTGCACAAAGATAGAAAATTCTTATTAAATTTTGGAAAGTGAGTTTATTATAAGAACTCAAAATAATTACATCCATTTGTAATTTGGGAAACGTCATTACACTCTCCATTTGTAAAGAAAAGGGGACAAAAATTAAAAAAAAAAAAATACTGTCCTAGATAATAGTAATCTACATGTTTCATAATAAATATATGGAACAAGTCTTCTTCAGTAGATATTGAAACAACGCTCTTCTCAAAGTCACTTCAAATAGTGTTTAATGTTATGACTAATGTCACATACGCATTTCTTGCAACTCATTAACAAACAAGAATAAGACAGAGAAAAAAAAAATATTATATTGGAAGCCATAGAGTAGAAAGAACACTTGAATGTATTTATAGGGTATTCGATTTCCTTCCACGCCAGCTATTTTCCTTTCTCCTCACTTTGTTTCCAGTTTAGTGAAGCCAGATCCCATTATTACAAACAACTATGACAAGCACAGTTCTTTTTCTAGTCTAGTCCATAAACAGAACCGGAAAAGTTGAGTGGGGGAGGTATGAAAGAGTGTGAGACTATACGAAATAAGATCTTTCTGCCAGTTTTATTAGGCATTTTAGTTCACAATGAAGGACAATATAGACTCGCGAGTAGTGATAAAGGCACATCATGGCAAAGTTTTATTCTCCTAGGCACTATCCCGTGTCTGGCTAATGTTACATGTTTATCAGTAGCTTACAGACATGCTATCATACGCAACACAAGCGGAAACTATTCAAAAACATGCATAGTAATATATCACTTGGTGTGTGATTGTGAAACCGAGATGAAGGATTAACTTTGTACAGAGTTGTAACATAGTGCAAGGACAACTTTCGAACGATGATAGCATATAAAAAAGGAGTGGGAGAAGGCTGGAACAGGAGTGCAAATTCCTCCGCGTTTTGGAGCTACATGCTGCTGTATCATCGAGATCTTCATACGTGTTTTCTTCATGAATGAATATATTTGATGAGTGCGCAAAAGGCTTTTTTTCCAAAGGGCGTAGGAGATTCCAAAAAAATATCTGAATAAGACGCATATCGAACGAAGCGTAAATAATACGACTATTGTATGAGTAAATAAGATATAAATACTCACCGCCTTCGAACCGAGAAATAACGTTTCCTCTCGCTGACAAGAAATAAACAACACTTTCCTTCAATGCAGGTATTTATGGTTAGGTTGTTATATAATCATGATTAAAAGAAACATCATCGGTGTTTGAAATATTGACTTGCTGCTCCTGTGAATCTTTGTACATCACCTACACCCTTTGGGAATTCGCTTGCAAAGACAATGAATAATTTTGAAATATGCAGGTTTATAATATATATTAATAATATAGGTTTATAATCTTTGATAGTAACATTCCGCATCAGCTCTACTTTTAATGGTGATTGAAATTTGAAGCACCAAAATTTACTTTGCCACGTTTTCGATAGCTTCGAAACAAGGCAATATTTCCTGTCCCGTGACTCCTTCAAATTCGATCCATAGTTTTTATGAATTATCATCCCTTGAGTTTGTGTGTGCATTACGTTAACAACTTGTAAATATTTGTAGGTCTACTTATTTATTTCTGAGTGTGTGTGTCTGCAAAGTTATAGAGATTACATTCAACCTGTTCAGGTAGAATTATTGATAAATCAAGTACTTCAATTACAGAATACTATCTAATATGGACTATTGTCATGGTATCCTTTTTCTAGTTATTTAAAATGAACCATTTTATTGAGTTTTAGCACCGTTCCTTGATACTTGAGGTTAGCCGCAAGTTCTCGATTTGCTGCATCAGCGATGCATCAATTGACAAAACTCTTTGTTGTTCTGGTGTCTCGTTTAGCTTGTACGATCTACGAAGTGGTTTTCTGTCCTTTCCAAACATTAATCTACATTTTATGAAAATATTATAAAAGTAGAAAAGATGAAAGTTGAGATATTCAATTTTTTTACAGTAAGATGAACTTCCCTCAACTTAAGTAATACTAACAAGGAAGGGTACCCAGCTGTAACACGCCGATTGTGATAAGATTGCACAGACATAGAGAACATTGAAAAAGAAGCGACACGTATTTTTTTTTATATCGGCCAACAACCGCATTGAAAGGGTCAAATACATAGCTACACAATACAGCCTGTTATATCTGCCAGTGGAAAGTTGCTGTCACCCATGTTCGTAGTCTTCAAAGAGCTTAATGGATTCAACACGGGTTCAAGAAACAATGTTCCGCCCACAAAACGTATAAATTTGTGCATCATAAACTGGGAAAGTGACAAAACAAATCATTAAGACGAGGTTCCAATCGGTGTTCCTCCCACAGGTCAATGAGCAAATGGTACTGTTAGTCGACTCGTGGACAGGTTATGATCTAGCCGACTTCGCAACAATAATGCCTCTGGACAGACAGTGCAACATTATGACGATACCTACGCACACAACTGGGTTAATACAACCTCTGGACGTGTATGGTGTCAGAGTTTGGAAGAACTTCGTACCCAAAGTATCTGATGCGGTACGCCGTCAGCAACTCAACATCAATCTACACAGCAGAGAAAATATCCTAACACTTCAATCCCTTGTGCATAATCAACTGTCGTCTCCACGGTACATACGTGTATTCTAATACGCGTGTTTTCATTTTGTTTATCTTTCAACACGACCAGAGTACTTTCCAAATCCAGTGGAGTTTTGTTTTCATCAGTTGACGTCATTGGTCTGAGCAGCAGAGTACCAGAACCCATCCATCATCAAGTGTTCCTGGTGACAACGCTGTTTTTGTTTGGACCATTTCTTGCTGAAATATAATGTTTGTGCTACTTATCAGGAGGGAACGACTTGTTTCCAGCATACACCCCTGCACACTGTTATGTTGTACGTACATATGTAAGCGTACTTTCGCAGTGATGTCATGTTGATACTCATGAGCGGTACTGATATTACTGTTGCTGTTTATCTTACATATGTGGACCACCTGTTATTACATTCTACTGTGTTATGTATGTTTTTTTTGTGTTACTACCGCCCACACACATTTTTGTTTCCAGCACGCATCTCATCGTTATTCCCATTACGCGATATATGCCACCCACTGTACAGTACTGTCTCGCTGGCTGCCTCTACGCACGGCGTTTGCATCCTTCCTGAGTGTTCTCCCATCTTCGTGCATTGAGATGAATCTGCGTCCTTTTCGCATACGGGCGAAGTATGAACCCAAAGCAAAAACACGTATTTTCCGCTTTCGTTTCTTCTTTCTTCCTGCTCCTTGCCACCCTCTACGCTATTTCCGTAGCACATTGTGGCAATATTGGAAATCCGGAAATGTGTGATTGGTCCATTTCCGGATATTCTGCTTTCTTCGCATGGGTGCGTCCTACCTCATTGCCTTGCGCCGACTATGGGTAGTATTTCGTACATTTAACCTTTTCCGATATCTATTCTCGTTCTCGCAATATTCCATACAATCTCATTTTGACCCCATGTTTATGCCCCTATTTGACCCATTCAATGCGATTGTTGGCCGATATAAAAATACGTGTCGCTTCTTTTTTAATGTTCTCTATGTCTGTGCAATCTTATCACAATCTGCGTGTTGCACCTGGGTACCCTTCCTTGTAAGTAAATAAGTTAATTTTGGACTTCATGTCAGAAAATCGCTTCATGTTAGCACCCTCACTTTCAAGCAATAAATTTACAGTTAAGTACGTAATCTTTATTTTATATGATAAAGGATTCTTTAGATAAACTTTGGTAAACTTCATTTTTATATGGGACAGTCAAGTACTTTTTGACTTCGGCCCATCACGATTTGCCTTTAGCTGTTAAAATCCACACCCATGCCCCTGCCGGGACTCAAACCCGGAAACTTGGAGCCGATGGTCTACCGCAGCAGACCGCTAGGCCACGTGGCCTGCTCGTACTCGTTAGAAAGGGGAAGGAAGAAAAAATCTATCAGCTTATAATGAGGAACCATTTAGGGAAAATATGCAGAAACTTCTATTAAAACACACTTTCTACATTTCTGTCAAGATAAACTATCAAAGAACTTCGGTGACATTAAGCGATTACCAAGGAGAAAGGTTTCAGTGATATGTCCTAATCGTGTTACAAAAGTTATCAAGTAAGATGAGCGAGCTGGTTTCTGCAAAGTGAAGGCAATACGAGACACACACTAAAAATCGACGCAAAATATTAAATATTATTTAACAAATTCAAATCGAGTTTGATTTCCTTATATCAGTGTTTCTACTATTCAATGCCTCGTTCTGATTTAAAGTTTAGAAATATGTATGTAATTAAGATAACAGGAAGAAATAGTTTCTTTCTGTGTACAAAAGAGAAGTCAATATGTTATAATTATGTTACAATAACCTTCCGTGATACAATTTGTATTGCTAAACTTGAAGTCAGCATTCCTTAATACGTAAAGAACTGTGAATCCTCTTGACGTTAGCAAAGAAATGCAAAATTGTATACTAGTGTTATTTGATAATCAGTTACCCGAACAATTATTCGTTTGTCTGTTATCGGGATAAAATTTTGGCTATGTGAGTAATTATTTAGTTGTTCATTAAGTGAAAAAATATTTGAATTGCTTTATAATTATTAATAGGATTAATCGTTATGAATATTGGAGTCCTCGTCTTCAATAGTGGTTGTGAACAACATATTCAATATTTGAAGCGATGTAAATTACTTTGAAGAGACCGGAAGATGCGAAATAAATAAATTTTAAGAGTTCTATAAACCACATCTCCAGTTGAGAAAACATTCTGCAAGTCAGTCAGATCATTCTTTACGATAGACGTCTCAGGATTCGATTGACAAAGTTTATAAACAGAATAAGAACGCAAATAGTGAAGAAAGTTTCTAGATGATCATTTCATTAGCAAGATATGATTTTTCAGATATGACATACAGCCATTTTCACTTCAAAACGAAAGGAAAACTATCAAATTGTATGCAGGCATATCCTGAAATGGAGCGTCACCAAGTGTGACTTATGATAGATATTCCCTTTTAAGTATGAAACGTAAGTTCAAATTGGTATCAGTCTTTGGAACAAACGAAAGAATGGAGAAACTACAAGCTAAGCTGTGATATTTTCTGATACAACCACAACTTGTAAACAGTCTACGGTAATGTGAATGCAAGCAGTTAGCTCTGGTGAGAAAGTTTAAGACCCGTTTGCATGCCTATTCCAACTGAGGTCTTCTCGTTTTCTCAGTGTAACTAGTAGTATCAGGAATTGTCTCTAAAATAGGTTCTGAACAAGATTTTTTCCCATCCCGAACAAGTAGTAGCTGCGGGACTAATCCACAAACATGTGACATGTTTCAGACAACAATAGTTATTCAAGATTAAATAAAGATTAGTCAGTTCTTATCTTAACTATTTTAAACTCGCAAAGTAAATAGAGAAAAAGAGAGTGTATAAAACTATGTATTTTGAGTTGTTCCTTTCATTATATTTTTACATTTGATACTTCCATGACTCATTCTCAATAAAATCCTTGCAATTGCGGAACTTTTAAAATGCAAGACTATATAATAGGTGTATTGGGGCAACAATTAACTTATTTCAATTAATTATTTGGCTGATCGAAATAAAGGAAAAATAACACACAGAGAAATATATCTCACAAATACATACACGTTCAAATTGAAAATATGCAGAGAGATAGCTGAACTACGTAGAGTCGAACAGAAGTTGGGAAAATTATTCGTCCTTGCTCCACGTCTCCGAAACGCCAGAAATTTATGGGTTCCATAACTACTTGATTTTTTGAATATGCGATTTCACAATCCTCTGTACATAACTTTAATTCTTCCTTCGTGTGGAGGCTACACACAACCAATGCTCAATTCCTCTTTTCATGTCTGTCTCACTCTTTCCATTTTGGCTAACTTTTGCGATATTTTTTTTTTCATTTGATAGCAATAATAAATCATTTAGTACATGTAAGAGGGTACAGAGTATATTTTTTCTCAGTTAGTCAGAAGCGGAACAAGAGGAAAGATTGCTATATCAAATGTATTATTCTTTGTTGAATGTCTGCTATATGTGAACAAAATCTGCATTTTTATCTTCACCATTTAAACAGTGCATTATCAGCTTTATAATTCACAACAATTAACAAGTATGAATTTCAAGGACATACGTTCCTGTTAGAAACATTGCAGCTACACATTGGTTTCATAATCCGTATGCATTGTAGTACATGAATATATAGTGGGGAAATTACAAATTAACTTTGATAGATAGTAAAAACTGTTATAATTGAACATCCTACAGAGATCAAATAAAGTATCTCCTTTAAATTAATATTACTTTTTGAACTCACGCCGTAAGGACTGTTATTTCTGTAAAGCTTACAACTTTAGTTCAAAGTAACAGTTGACGAAAATGAAATTAAAGTAGAAAATCTAAAAAAAAAAAAAAAAAAATCACGAAAGGTGAAATTATGAGTTTTTTTTTAAGATAGTTTGTAATTTGAGAATGGTAAACACGTATGTTTTAACTACAAACTATAATAGATGTTTCATGTTCCGTTGAATTCCTTTTCCACAAAAATGGAACATGCCGTAAACAAAAAAAGCAAAGAAAGCATATTTATTGTCTTGTTAGTAGATGTGAGAAACAAATGTACTCTCTATAAATATAAATGCGAGAAAATTGTGTGGAGCATCAAACGTTTTTAAGACTTCACACAAGACTCAAACTTCTCATAACGTTACGTAAAGGATCATAAACGACTTTATTGCTACCAAGAAACCGATAATGGAGAACTTAATGATGTGGGGAAATAACTTCCAAGATTGGTGTTCCAAATATGAAAAAAATGTGAAAGTAACTCTTTAATTAAAACCAAATATTGGTCGTTTGTACGAGAAATGAAATTAGAGAAGAAATCTAGCCACCTCAATCAATTTTCTGGGACACCTCTCTCTCTCTCTCTGCATTTCTTTCTCACAGTCCAACTTTATTTCTCTAGTTTTCAGTGTATGAATGCGATATATATTTGTTCTTTTCCATTTCTTTTTCTTTCTCCTCTTTAAAAGTCACCAGATAAATATTTTCCATGTCACAATTACCCTACAAGTTTTAACTCAGATAAGAGATCTGTTCTGAGCATACAATATATATTAGTTAAGGATTTTGGTATTTTTATATTATTAGTAGCTAAAGTAACCCCCCCCCCTTGGTGCGTGATGAGTAAAATACATTAGCAACTATAATTGTCGTAATAGTACTACTACTATTACTACTACTGCGATTAATAAAACTACAGCTACTGCTACTGGTCCGACTCGTAATGCTACTGCTGCTACTTCAATTACTACTATAACTACTGCTACTATTAAAACTATAACTACAACTAATAATAGTACAACAAAAACAACAATTACTACTACTACAACTACTGCTAATGCTGGAACTAATACTACAATAACTACTACTGTTACTAATAATAATAAAACAGCTAATAATACTGCAACTACTACTAATATTACTACTTTATAAGCAGCATTTCATCTGCTCTAAAACATTAATTCTATTTTTTTAAACAGTTGAAATTTGATTTTAATAACACTAGTCGACAAAAAAAAACTTTTTCTCTGGCACACGGGAGAAAATATCTGATTCTAATGGAACTTTTCACGTAGAATTCAAATATGTAATCAGTTTTTCTCCATCACCCACCATTTTCCCGTGACACCCACGTGACCTTGAAAAATGGGTTATTTTCAGAAATTTGTTATTTACGTGCAGATAATCACATGTAACTTCCACGGTAATTACAATATAAGCACGGTTTATACCTCACTGGATTCGCAATGAAACACACTTTACAATGATATATACACCGTGTCGCCATTAATTATATGAGGGAATTTCTAGAGGAATTTTATGGGAAATTCCCTCCTAAAAGTAGTTTATAAGAATGTTTTTGTCTCATGTTACTATTCATATAGTGATACAGAAACTGGAATTGCACCAAAATATAGATTTATGTCTACTCAATAGATCATGTTAATTTCATGTGAATCGCGTTATTCTATCTAGAGATATAAATAGTTGTTTCTATTGTTAAACTAAACTAAACAAAGCTTGCCACATGTACTTTACCAAAGACGTGCTAAGGGTTAACAAATGAACACTTACCTTAACAAAAATGTTTTAGTTGTCGACTTTCTTCTGTTTGGCTTCTGGAACATCTCTCTTGAGCGTTGAACAGTAATCTCCTAGCATTTGTGAACTCCACTCTCCCTGGTACCTCTTCTCCATGGTATAAATGTCCTGATGGTAACGTTCCCCACTTTCATCATTAACGGCACCGAGATTTTCAGGATAGGAATCCAGGTGGGAGTCTAGGAACTGGACTTTAAGGGACATGTTGCAACCCAGTTCTTTGAATGATTGTAGGAAATCACTCGCAATTTCACGGTAGTTTGGGGCTTTATGGTTTACTAAAAAATTCTCTGTTAAACTTTCGAATGAACACCAAGCTGCTTTTTCAACCGGAGTTAAGAGATCCTCAATTTTTTTGTCAGGAATCAAAAATATTATTTGGGTTCTACAAAAATCCCTTCCTTGTTTTTAGCGTCACTAACCAAAAAAATTTTTCCTTCAGATAACAAAATCCTGCATTACTTTTGTCCATTGCCTTAACAAAATTTTTGAAAAGCCCCAACTTTATATGAAGAGGAGGTAGAATTATCTTACCAGGGCTCACCAGTGAGGGATAAACAACATTCTTCTGTCCAGGAGTTAATACACGCTTTGGCCATTCCTTTTTTGTTGTAATGTTCCGCTTTGTTCCTGCTGTCCCATTTGCACAGGAAACAACCATATTTCGTATAACCAGCTGCAAATCCATTAACAAAGAAATGACTTTTAAATCACAGCAAATCCACTTGTATTTCTCATACTGAATTCTTTCTAACAATATTTTGATGTTTTCATATGTTTCCTTCATGTTAGTTGCATAAGCCAAAGGCACTGAAGGAAATTCGTTGCCATTGTGCAAAAGGACTGCCTTCAAACTAGTTTTTGAAGAGTCAATAAACAATCTCCACTCTGTACTTACATGTTCATGTCCGAGTGTATCCATGACAGCACAAACGTTGTTACAATAAACTAAATCATTTTCTTTAGAATAGTAGTTCTGAAACTCTGCATGACGGTTGCGAAAAACACAGACCTTAGTGTCACGTTGGAGCAGATTCCAGCCTTTAAGTCTAGAAGCAAGAAGTTCTGCCTGTATTTTGGAGAGTTTTAAATCCCGAACAATGTTATTTAGTTCACCCTGAGTTATCAGATGGGGCTCGAATGTAGATGTGCTTCCTAATATGCAGGATCATCTTCCTCTTCATGTTGTACTTCAGCAGTTGCCTCAAGTACGTTATCTTCATCTACAGTAAGATGAGCTGCAGGTTGTAGTACTGGTAATTCTGCATTGTGTGGAACTGGCCTAATTGCTGATGGCAAATTAGGGTACTACACTGTGTGCTTAAATTTACTTGTTATTCCTTTTATCTGTGTCATACAAAAGTAGCAGTCCGAAGAATGATCTTTTGGTTCCCTCCAGATCATAGGTACGCCGAAGTTCATGTTCCGTTCACCATTTGCCCACTCAGTCAGACGTTTCACGCAAGTACAACAAATGTAGTGAGGAGCCCAGTTCTTATCTTCGTCTCCTACGCTGCAACCAAAATATAACTGATAACACTTCCTCACAAGTGGAGTGAAACATCGACGTTGCGATTTAAATGTCAGCTCCCCACATACATAACAGAAATTGTCCGGGTGATTTATACACTTCCTCGGCATCTTGTATCCTGTACTGTATCACACACGAACCAACACTTCATAATTCACAAAGCAGCACAGAACGCAATCTAACTCAGTGCATCACCACGCGATACTAACTGTTTTGTATTGAAAGTGATAATGGAATTCAGCGAATTATTTTTTCGCTGTTCTTTCCAGATATTTTAATTCATTGTTGGCACGTCAAAATCGTAAAAGTTAACTAATTTTCCACAGAAAGTAATCGTGCATTTTGTGTGCTTGTGTGTATTAGTGCTTGTACCTCTGTGTGCCGACAACAATACGTTAACGCTAGGTGTTGTTTTATAATAGAAACAACTATTTATATCTGTAGACAGAATAACGCGATTCACATGAAATTAACATGATCTATTGAGTAGACATAAATCTATATTTTGGTACAATTCCAGTTTCTCTATCGCTATATTAATAGTGCCATGCGACAAAAACATTCTTATAAACTACTTTTTGGAGGTAATTTCCCATAAAATCCCTCTAGAAATTCCCTCATATAAAACATGGCGACACGGTGTATACATCATTGTAACGTGTGTTTCATTGCGAATCCAATGGGGTATAAACCGTGCTTATATTGTAATTACCGTGGAAGTTACATATGATTATCTGCACGCAAATAACAAATTTCTGAAAATAACCCATTTTTCAAGGTCACGTGGGTGTTACGGGAAAATGGTGGGTGATGGAGAAAAACTGATTACATATTTGAATTCTACGTGAAAAGTTCTATTAGAATCAGGTATTCTAATCTCTGTGCCAAAATCTTGTTGAGTAGTGTAATTTAAATTATTTACTTATTTCTGACTTAAAAATGAAAAAAAAAATGTTTTAATTTCATTGTTACAAGTAATGAAATTACAGTTTGTACTAATTAGGCCATAGATAGCACTTCCACTTTTGGTAGCTTAAAATACCTCTAGCTCTTGCTCCTGGAGCCAAGGAACATGGGTGCGAAATTTGGTTGAAATTAATGGACGCACGTAGATTTGTAATGTGTGTAAACAAACAAATAAACACATAGATATCAGGTTTTATATAATAATTATTTTCTTTGAGTCTTTATGTACTTTTATACATTCTTGGAAGGATTAATATATTATTGCTTCATATGCAATTTTGTAGTAGATTTTATATAATGCGTGGTAATTAAAGAATGAAACTGAAATCAGTTAATTATTTAGAGGATTTAAATTATTAAAAGAGCGTGCTTTCTTATATACAGTATATCTCCAACTGATTATTGTCTGTCCGTAGTGTGGTCAGATACCTACACTTTAAAAAGTAGTTATTGTATTCTTTATCTAATAATTAAATTTGCACATCGGATTGAGAGTTAAGTGTTTCTTGAGATGAGATCTGATGTTCTGAGCTCCCGTTTGTATAGAGTGTATCGAGTGTACCTACCACTTTGTGTTTCGCGTGATAGGATCGAGTCCTTTCGAAGTGTTTCTCTACATCTCCAGCAAGTGTTTGTAGCAGAAAGTGCATGTGTGAATCCACAAAACATTTTTCATCCTATGGACTAATCCTGTGCATTCTGTTGGAATGTAGAGGGCAGAATCCTGGTCCAACTATCCTACAGAAGAGCGAGCTATGAGAAATCAAATGTATCTTGAATAATCTCCCTGTGTCTAATGAAGAAATTTCATGTGAAGTGCGGCATTTTAAAGAAACCAGTGCTACATCGCTGTACAGAATCGAAAATATCTAGTTGTAAGTGAAAAAAAAAAATGATTAATTATTTCCAGGATCTCCAGGATAAAATAGACAATTTCAAAAATAGATCATGAAGACAAACTACTGTGATGTTAACAATATTGCTCTTGTCTGAAAAATGGGACATAGAAAAAAAAATAAACCTTTGCGTAAGAGGCTACACATAAACGTTAATGGTGAATAGATACAATGAAGAACACAACATGGCACAAATCATCCGATTATATGCATGTTAATCAGCGATATGTAGAAAGAAATTAGACCCTTATATTAAAGAAACAGTAGAAAACTGGGTTCTGAAATTTACATTGAGTACAAAAGTGCGTGCTAAATTTTGTGAACTGAGGCTTTATATGAATGAAGCTACAAAATGAACCAAGTTTGCTTATTTACATGTTAGATACTTGCTTATAGACGGCAAGATGATTACGATGAATAAGCTAGAATGCAGAAGCCATATTCCCTTTTCCTAGCATTAATTTGCTCAACAAGTATTAAGTCTTAATGATCAGTACTAATTATAATAAGTCTGCGCTTGATTTCTCGAAGGCTGTTGCGAAACTAGTTAATCCAGTAAACCGAAGATATTTTTTTGAAGACTAGAAAGAAAACAATTAAGACGACTGTTTTGCAGTATCCGCATACAACATTGGCACCATATGGAAAGACGATTTAAGCATGTACATTGTCCTTGAATTTGTGAGCTTTGTATGAGCGATGATGCAACTTAAACGTTGCGGTTTAACACTTTTAATGTTGCTACCCACTTTAAAAGAAAACGAAAAAAAAAAAAAACAGTACGAGTGTAGCTGTTTCGTTCAGTGCACACTAATAATTATACACAAGAAAGGAGAGAGAGTAGTGGACCAAATGTTAGCATTCTCTATCTTATTACAGTAATAAATGAATTTAGAATATAATTTGTAAAAACGAATAAAATGTATTAATTTATTAGCATAGATTGTTTCCTTTTATCGTTTCGATGTACCATATAATGCAAATTCTTCTTTCTTAAACAAAGGAGATTGGACAACGAACTTAGGATCAGGCGCAATTTGTAACAGCTAATGAACGAAGACAAAGACGCTCTCCACCAACATTTTTTTTTAAGTTAGAAGGTGGCAGCTTTTGTACATGGAACTATAATGAATCCTTCTGAACTCTCCAAGAAAACGATACAGCAAAAGAAGGAATGCGCTTCATAATGGAAATGTTAAAGAAGAATAAGATGAGAGAAGAAGGAGATATTATGTGATAAGGCAATTTTATGGACATGAGGGGGGGGGAATAAACAGCACTTAATTCTTCCCCTAATTCTTTTCTCCATTTCAGCCTTTTTTACGTCCGGCAAGTCTCTTATTCGCTGGTATTTTTCTTCTCTTCCTAACAAGTCGGAGAGAGGCGTCACTTAGCAACTGGTGTCGGAGGTGACTGACATCTTGTTCAGGAAGTTTCTTTGTAGAAAATCGTTGCGATTAAAAAAAAAAGAAGTATAATGAAGCAAAAAAAATCCAAGAGGAACTAATAAAACCATCCTGAGAACTCTCCCTTGCCGAAGAATGGTCATTAATCAATAGGGATAACAAGACCTTGTAGAAGACATAGTTTCGCTGACTTTTCTCTACATATGTCATTGAAAACTTTAAGGGCGAGTTTGTTCCTTTCAACCTTTGATATACTTCTTTAACGCAAGAGCGAAATGGGAGATAATATATATTTCCTACCTCGATTAACACTTATATTTCTTTAGCCGTTTGACACAAGTTAATTTGTTTTCAAAATATAACCTACACCAAGATAATTGAAGTGTTTCGAATTAGCATTTCATCTTGTTACTATGGGTTTGCAATAGTTAGGGCAGTTTTCTTTCAAATCATAATAAAAATTTCCGCTTCTTCGAGAGAAAATGTTAAGGACATTAAAGTGCTATGTATATGTACACAATCTATCAAAGAAAAAGGCCATAATTCCGAAGAACGTATCGCATATTATTGCAATCAAAATAACATAACTTTTCTTTCGCAATTTAATGATTAACATTAAATAGGCCTAAATGTAGTTCTGAAAAGGATGAATACAGAAAATATATCTCAGCAAAGTGAATCATTTTTTTTTAAATTCAAACAATATTAAATTAAAATTATTTCCTGTAATTTGCGATAATCCTTCCCATGCAACTTCAGGTTCTAGATACAGTATCTCTGCTATATTAGTCTTTATATACTTTAGCAGTGCATCATCACTATATACAAACAATATTTTAAACAATAACATTGTAACACAGCACATTAAAAACCATGGTACAATGAAATAATATAACAATATGGAAGAAATCGTGGCATTTAGAAAGTTTAATTGACTGGCATTGAATGGATTTATGTAATCTTAAAATATTTATCCCGGTAAGTTGAAGAACATAGTATGTTTTAGTGTTGAATATGAATTAGTTATAACTACGTGTAAAAGTAGTTCCTTGGAGAGAAACCGCAACATTGATAATTTAAAATAGAAATAAGAACTCTTCTATTTTTTGCCGTGTTTTGTATGTTCAAATAATGATTGCTAGAATATGAAAGTTCGATATTACTTAAAGGTTTCGAAAAATAAACGAGATGAATCACTAGTCAGTCCTTGTATCTGCAAATGTTTAACAAAATGTTGATGCGCTGTATTTCTTCAGTAGAACCAAAGCATTTTCCAGGCAGATGGGTGAAGTGGTGATGAATTTTGTTAAAACAGTTTAACGTTAGTTTCACACGCTTATTCTAGAAACAAATAGAGTAATCGAAGGTAATAATAAGAATGGACGATGGACATACAATTTTCTCTTATAAACTAAATTTCAAAATGTCTAATAGTTTTAAATATGAATTAGGAATTAAAGTCATCAACAGTTCTTTATTAATATTTTGAGTTTTCCTCGCCTCTTCTCCCCTTTTCACATTCTTTTTTTTTAATAAGTCAATAAATTAATTTAGAATTTAGGGGAACATTTGACTCGGGCTTAATAGATAATAATGGGTAAATTGGTGGAATTATAAAAAGTGGAATAAGACGGAAGAACTCCGACCAAACCCATGCACGTGGTTTGTCCACAACATAGTCCACATGCCACGATCCGGGATAAAACCGGGGACCTCTGGAATAGATGTGAGTGCTCTCCTCCTGAGTCACCGCGAACCCTAAATTAATTTAAACATTCAACGTTTTGTAGAAAAAGAAACTTGAGAGATACAATGTTGATAACTTAGATTTTGTATATCCTTTTTTTTTCTCACTGACCCCAATCCCGTACCACCCTCGTGCACTGACCACTATTATTTGCTACTCATGCTGTCTTAAGAAACACCTCTTTACATCTCCACTGCTTTCTAAGTCCATAATTCACACGGCTCTAAGTTGGTACCATTAGGATATAAATTGAATTGGCATGTGACGAGATGACACCCGTCGTATGGGCCTACACATTCAGCATGTTCACATGAGTCACAAAATACATAACTTTGAGCAGACCACACTGCAAGGTTCTCTGACGTGGTTACTAAAGCTGTATAGTACACGGATCAGTATATTTGCGAGAATCTGGCCATACAATTGTGTATGGTTCCCAAAGTTATTGGATGTAACACTCAACCGGAAAATATTACGCCTATAAAACTGAGTTTATTTGCATTCATGTGGTTCATAAACATGGACACAAGGGAAACATTTTATGCGTTCTAACTCAAGCGACTTCAACAGATAACTTGTTTTGCTCGAGCTGCGTACTGTATTTCAAGGTAAGCTGCGATACATATATGTATGCATTTAATACAAGTTAACGAATTCCAATAATTTTGTAATGAATCAGATTATGAGATTAAAATGTACTAAGGATATTGGATCATAACAAACATTCTAAGAAAGATACAGATATTGAAACTGTAAGTAAGAAACAAGGATCAATGATTATGACGGTAATATAAAGTGGTTGTTTACGGGTACAGTTGAAAGTATACATTAACTTTTGTAATATCTATCTCTGTAGCTTTTATTTATCTTCTACAGAATTAAGCAGGCTTTTAATGGAAAGTTTAGCATTACAATGCATCTTAATTTCGTACTTTTCAGCTAATCTAAAATTTGAGATACTGTCAAGAAGCTGCATGCCATTTCATCTTCGTTTTATTTTCATTTCAGTGGCACATTTAGTTACATCCCCTTAGAATACAATATCTGTGTAACCAATTTTCTATCCCGTTTCCTTTCTTCCTTTCTTTTATTGTGTCGGCTTGTTTACTTCTCATTTACTCTCTTCACCTCTTCTTCATTACGTTTCTTCTTTCACGACGATGTTCTTAATTTTCTTTAATGTCAAAGTTTCGATGGACATAGCAATTTTTCTTTCATCACTCATTCGTAGTCTACAATACCGCGCTAAACGTATGCCAGACAATAAATTTAACCAATAGATTCCTCGATTCTTTGTATAAAGGGTAAAGGAAATTCGTACATTAAATTTTAATCTTATATTTTTGAAATATAAAGGTGACTGAAGCAAGGTGATGCCTAATTATCACCACTGTTTAACTTTGCTTTAGACTATGCAATTTTAAAAATAAAAGTGAAGACAAAGAGAATAACATTGAGTGGCTTAAATCAAGTGTTCCTGTACCCCGATGATGTAGGTCTAATGGGGGAAGATAAAATGGCACTATACAGTAACACCGAGGTCTTAGTAGAAGTTTGCGATGAGGTAGATCTACAGGTAAACACAGAGAAAACAAAATACATGAAAACAAACCGAAACACAGAGAATAACGGAAGTAGATACTTAACATTTAAGAGTGAGAACATAGAGGAAGTAAACAAATTCAAATACTTAAGAGCACATGTAACAAGCAAAATCGAGGTCATGAAGAAATGAAAAGTTCTTCGGCGTCGGATATCGCATGTTTCTACTCAGTCCAGAAACTCCTAACCTTGCGATTAATATCAAGAAAGTTGAAATTTAAAACATAGAAAACGGTTATTCTGCTGGTAATACTTTACGGTTGCGAACGTTGGAGTACGACCCAAGGAGATGAACATAAACTATGAATGTTTGAAAATAAGGTCTTGAGAAAGATATACAGGTCGAAACGGGACGAGATGTCTGGGGATGGAGGAAACTGCATAATGAGTAATGTGTAGGGTTTTACAAATCGCACGATGTTGTAAGAATAATGAAATCGCGACGACTATGGTGGGCATGCAGCTCGGATGGAGGAAAGACGAAGATTATATTTTGCATCTTCATTGGAAAGCTGGAGGAAAGAGACCATTGGGAGGGTCAAATCGAGATTTGGAGAACAATATTAGAAGGGCATTTCGAGGAGTAGGTGTTTGTGATGAAAACTGGCTTAATATTGCCCAGGATAGTATCTTATTGTGAACGTTACTGCGACAATGAACTTGCGAGTTCCGTGTACCACAAAATACATTAATAATTAAGATTAATGACATGTAAAGAGCATTATTATAACTTTCTTAATGGCATATAAATTACATAGTTAGTTTAGTTTGCGACAGTATACTACATATCTTATTCTTCTTTTCAGATATAATAAAAATATTAGGAATGCTCTAAATTGTAATCATAAATTTCAATTAAATATAATCAATAAAACTACGATACATTGAATTATGTTTCCGAAAGAAAATATTTGGGTATTATAGAGATATGTGAATGGCAGCTAGAGGAATAATCTCTTGTTAGTATAATAAGGAAACAAAAAAATGTATATCTTTAAGTTGCAGAAGAAATGAATCACTCTTGTTGCCAGCTGTGTATTAGAAATAACTTTAACCTAATCATCCAATGAAATTCTTTCCCCGTAGTCTTATTGTCCGTACGAGTTCAAGCAGGTAAACAAGCAAAATAGTAAATTGTGAATACAAATTACGAAATTGATTACAAATAAATTTGATAAGCTAGCCAAGAAACACAGTAGTATTAATTGAAGGAAATCTTCCCAAAATATAAAAAAGAAACTGTGAAATAAACCTATAGAAAACGTACAACCGAAGTGCAGTTGAATACTGAGATTAAGTGAAGGGTCACAATGTACAAGAGCAAATTTAGATCATGGTAAAAACAAAGAGAATATTATAAAGAATGTAAATGCTTTTCTAGATTAATTTATAGGGTACTATATTATATGCATTTTTTGCTGGAAAAGTGGAAAAGTCAATATTTAACAAAAATAATTATATTTAAGTGAATATAAAATAGTATAACAGCTGGTTTCTGACTAAATGTAAAAATTAACACTACACAAAAAGTTCTACATACAGTCTAAATGATAAATACTGTGTATGTTACACATCCGTAGAGAGAATTTATAAATCCTTTCTTTAGACCATATTCACAAAAGCTTCGGCAGGTCACGAACCGCGAAAGATAGGTGCATTTGCATATATCATAATCCTAACATTCGATTTCACCATATTCTAATCCAATGAGACAAAATGCGTTTTGCAAAATTACGAACGAATTTTCCAGGTTGATTTGCATGTGATTATTCAGCTGATTTTGATATTATCTGCTGAACATTTGAAACGAAGAGGCAGATTATTCCAAATATTTCAATAGCATCTCTTTATATTATAAAGTGTTCCACAGCTAACATGTTTGTCAACGGATATTGCTACAGTCAAAGCATTCGGGTATTTTCTCGAAATGTTATGAGATTCTAGTAAAAGTTTTGCATGAGTATATGTTAAAATATCTTATAATAAACTCCAATTGTTTCTAGTATAGTGAACGCCGTGATGCTTTTGACATCAATAAAAAAAATAGGATTGAGAAGATAGTTCGTTCTTTACTAAGTTCGAAGTTTCCAGGGAGTATCGAAATATCAGAAGTGTCTTATGCTGCTCGCAATGCTTTCTTACCGAAATTTTGTTCGTATATGTCATAAAGTAAGACTCTAGCCTGTATGCTGCCTCAGTCTTGATTCAAGGTTCGCGTTTTTATATACTTGACTACGGAAGATAGGTTTGGAACTTTGTCATGGGACCAAAAATATGTGTGAAGTTTAATCTTTATATAATTGCATAAGATTTAACTTTGTTTTCCGTTATGACCGATAAATTGTCGAAAACGAAAGAAAATGAAAGATACACATTACACAATCTTGCTAAGCCAAATCAAAGCACTGCAACCGTTCCCGATCTCTGCTCGGGCCGATCCACTTTTTTCGGCTCGTTCCGAAAAACAAAAACAAAAGACAGGCAGTCATGACCCGATGAGTCATATAAGCCGGTTGCGCACAAGATTACCCACTTTTCCGGCCGCATAGTCCGGTTTTAGTCGATCTAGCAGAAAAGTGTAGATGTAGAATCGTACCAAGATCGATCGGGCCGGGCGCGAATGCAGGACTCTGCAGCCAAATGAGCCATGTTTAGATCCATTTGAATGATTTCCTAAATTGTTATGCAACCCAGCGATGTCGGAAAGTAGTTTGGGGCTGTATAGCACTTTAGGATACGAATGTTCAAAACAAGTTTTCTTCACGTTAGGATAGAAAAGTTGTGAAGAAATATCTTTCTTTAATGATAGTTGTAACATATTTGCTTTTCGATTTATGCTAATCTTCTATTGAGATGAGCGATCGAAACTTTTATACGTTCATTTTAAACTCTTTAAAAAAAAACTTTTCCGAGAATTCTGAATCTGTGTTTGCCAATTTTAACATTTTTGAAGCTCAATAAAATTTGTAAAACGTTACATGGTAGCCCATTTGCTAAGCTGAATTACGTAGAGATAAAAAAAAAGGAATGTGTCTACTTATATAAGATGTCATATATGTGACACGTTAAGTAGCATATTTTGTTCGAAAACACAATATACTCTTTTGTGTACAGGATACGACTTATTATGTAAACTCGATCAACACCCGCATTTTGAAACAAATACACCTGTGATTTCTTGACATAATTTGTAATGAAATATAGAGTTAATAAATGCTCCGAGAGCCCTTAAGTTAGTTGGTTGGATATTGGCGTAGAAACCATAAAGTCCTGTGATCGATCCAAGCAGCCGTCCAACCTGACAGAATTTTTCCATTTTATTTTTACTCAATCACATAGGCAAATACTGTGATGCTACCTACAAAATATACCCTGGCTGACTACGTTCCAATATCCTTTTCCCCACACTATATCATAACGAACCCTTAAGGACAATAATAAAATTTCAATCTTCTGACCACATTTAATTTTAATACGTCTAGTTTTCATTCAGTTTTCCGGTTTCTATATTTACTTTGGTGTTTCCTGCTCTGTTCGAAATGTTGCAAACACCGTGAAGTTCATTGCAAATGAAAGCGTAAACAAAACAAAATACAAAAATAATAATTTCTGGTAAACTGGGGAATATTTTAGAACAGAAACTCGTTTGCGTTACTCTATATGTTTTATAAACTTTATTATTGCAACATCATTCCACTATAATTTATTTTTCCCATTAATTTTGGAAGAGTGTCTTTTCAAAAATAATGAAAAGTAAACATTTCATTTGGTTTGGGCTAACAACTAAACGTGAATGATGTAATTAAAAAAAAAAACAATTTCCTTCATTTATTCTTTGAAGTATTTCCCCAGTTCATTGAAATTTTAAACATGAAGTTGTTTTTGAGTAAAACAATGTTAGTTATTCAATAATTCATGTTATATACATTTTAAAGCTATCATTCAAGCAAATATACAATAAAAATTCCTGCTGAAAACAGTTATTTGAATAGCAGCATTTTGCAATCATAACAAGAAATTTTCGTTTTTGTATTTCTCCTTCCATCTCTCTGCTTTCCTCTTACAAAAATACATTTTTTCCTACCAGTTCTAATGATTACTATTTAGGATGCAGGCAACTGGCATATTTAATACCCTCCAGGATAATATGAACACACAAACACACATTAACATATACTGGAAAAGTTAAAAAGAGGAAATTAAAAACTAATTCAAGAGAGAGGAGATCTTGGGAATGTCAGAGCGGGAGTGAATATCCATGGTTGTTCAACTAGATATGTAACCGCAATACCTTCGGGTGTAATAAACCGTAACCGCATACAAGAACTTAAATAATTAAACTTCATTGAGGCTATTCACGGCTGCGTGTTTGTGTATTCCCCATGTATGACTGTCCAAACGTTCAAAATGTGTATTTCCAGTCCCCTTGAACATCATATTTCGTGTATTAATTTACCGTTTTCATATCCAACGATTATTGAAATCTGGTGGATTGTGAAGTATATATATATATATATGTTTTCTTATATATGCGGTATTACATAATAATGGAAATATTGACAAGTTAATAAAATTTCGTGAATTCTCCATAGTTTTTTTTTTTCAGAAATAAAATATCTCAATAAGTTTAAAAACTCGAATAATTACCTAAATCGCAAATTAATGAGCCAGGATCCCTTATCTCTATCTTTGTTTGTCAATTCTGCTGTTACCGTCAGACTGATGGCTTTTTTGTTTTATAGTACCTACCTACCGCTATTTTGCTTTTAATGTGTTAATTTCAAGATTGAATTATAGTAACGTTAGAAGAATCTCATTATTTTTAACATTAGGTCTGTGTGACATTGTACGAAATTCATATTATACATTTTCTCGAATCATGCCAATGTTGGTTATCCTGTAGTAACGATATTATTATACTTCGGGTACAAATAGCTACCTTTTCCGCCTATTTCTTCCATTTTGTTCTATTGTTCTTACCAAGGAACTGCCATTTGTATAATCGTTTGTAATGTCTTCTTTTCCAACTCCACTGTCCGTCTCGTGTTCACTTTATACACAGAAACTAGGATCTATATCTTAATATTCTCATTCACATGAGGGCACCTTGATTCCTGCTTGTGCCATATCAGTTTTTTGGTGGACAAATACAGTGTGCGTTGGTTTTTCCGGGGTTCTCCCTTTTCGTCTCATTTTATT
This sequence comes from Lepisma saccharinum, assembly GCA_022664845.1. NCBI lineage: Eukaryota > Metazoa > Arthropoda > Insecta > Zygentoma > Lepismatidae > Lepisma > Lepisma saccharinum. Next base: position 86,034 of record JAGDQP010000670.1, on the reverse strand, counting down.
CATTCCACAAATTTACCCATCATCATTCATTCTATCTAAGCTAAAGTTGCCTAAATGTCTTAAGCAAAATAAAAATTAATATTAATTTAAGAGCACATTTTCTAGGTAATATTGTATTTTAACATCCTTCTTATTCTCTCAGTCCTCGATTCGTAACCTTCAGTCACTTTAAAAACACGCACTGAATATACAGATTCCAGAGAAGTAATAACGTGTAAAAACAGCTCGAGAATTTTAGACTTACTCATTTTTGAAAGTTGTTCAAATGTGAACGATTGACCTTCGTTCAACAATGAATCAATCATAGCTTCATCAATTAAAAAGATTACATATGAAAACCGAAACTTTTATACAAATGTTAACTCTCTAGAAAGAGTCACGCCATATGTAAAGCCGTGCGTGTCAGACCCAAGCTCACGAAATTGTCCCCTGGCCCGATATTTTACAGCTGAAGAAGGATTTTTGTTGGTAGAATTTGTTATAGTACTATTACTATTATTGGTGCAGCAGTTGATGTTGATATTGATGATGGGTTCTTGGTTGAAAGTTATAGTCTTACAAATAATTCCCTTTGTATTTCCCGGGCTATAATATGAAGGGTGTTCGTACTGTTCATATATTAAATATACAGTTGAAATTACAATAACTCTTTTAAAATCTAACCAGGTTGTTTATAATTAAACTGAAGGAGCATCTAAGTGTTCTTAGCTTAAATATAATTTTAAAAAAAGGAGCATCTAAGCCAATGAAATATACTTTTATAATAGGTAGGCCTCTCCCGTTTCCCGCGTAGTAGACGACAACTTTACCGAAGACGCATGGTCTCATTGAAAGAGCAGATGCTTTCGTGCTTCTTGTATATACGCTGGCTCATGCAGTTTTTTTTCAATTATTACTAAAGTTAAATGCAAAAGGAATGCATTGTAAAGTACAAACGAAAGACAAAATAAACGTACGCAATGTGAGAATTTGTTCGGCTTATTTACTTTGAGAGGACTACGAAAGAGATAGGAACAATCTACTTTTGGATTGCCTTTTAAAAAGAAATTACGATCAGGTGTCATTGCGTCTTAACTCATATCAATTTGGCAGAAGAATGACTCGACAGAACTAATATGTTATACAAGAATGAAATTATTAAACTTGTATGAGGTGGTTCAAGTAAAGATAGGAGGGTGCTCAAGCTTTATTTATTTATGCTGACAATGAAAGGAGGAGTGAGAGCAATGCTTACGTAAGACGGAATAATGCCATTCAGTGATACTTGTTAAAGATCTAATATCTACTCGCTTAACATACGTACGTGTTATTAATGTATATTTAGAGATTTAAACAGTTGTTTGGTCTACGAAACAACGTTAAAAATCGATGAATCTTACGTGAGCAGACCTTGGGATGGCCGAGAGGTTAAGAGTTTGCTTTCTGTGCGCGTGGTCGCGGGTTCAAATCCTTCTGGGATCTATAGAACGGAGTGGTTTGGAGCCCACTTTACCAAAAACTGTAAGTCCTGTACTTAAAAGCTCACCATCTCGTGTAGGTTGTTAATTATAATTCACTCTTAAGTAAGCACGAAATAATAAGGTCGGGGATCTGCTTTCGTTTTCTCTTAAAATGGGGAAGAAGTCCTAAAATAACTAAAAGTGTGAATACATCGTACTTGAACGTTCCCTTTCTATGGATCACACAAGCTGCTACGGTTTTAGCCTGCCACGTGTCTGAGAGATGTACTTCTGCAAGAAAGCATGGCGTAGGTAACTTTGATGAACTTCGGTTAGGTACCTTAACGATATTCGCCTTCTAAAACCTGGAAAAGTTGTCAAAATAACCGACAGCGGGACTTGGTCGGAGAAATGTAGGACCAAAGAAGACTTCCTTTCTCAAGCAGAGCTGAAACGGATCACGGGATCAATCCTGACTCTATAAAATGTAGAAGTGTATGAAAAGAATGGATATTATGGGTAGCGATAACTGACTTAGTTATTTCTGATGTTATTAACGAAGCGGAATTCATAAAACTATTATGGGTTATGTACGTACTGTGTTCGTGTAAAATGTGTATGCATATGGTTCATATTTGAATAGAATAGCAATCAATAATAGATAATTCACTGAAAGATCCTCCCTTTTCCCAAAATAGATCCTCCCAGAAAAGCAATCTGTAATACGCTATTCACTGAAAGATATTCTGTACACTCTAAAAACTGGACCTTAGAATAGTGGGCACAAAATGTTGTTTATGTACCCAAACTATTTGAGAGGCAGTTGTAAACCTAGGGTTGGGTTTAGGGGGAAGGTTATTTGCCTCCCAGTTCTTAGGAGGGAACAGATTAATAGAAGAAAACGATGTTAAAGTAGGATTCCCTGTGCCCGTCACTACCTCCGAAAAATAAACGGTATAAAGTACCCACAATTTTTGAGAATCAATTATGGGCACAGGAATTGATATTTTACCATTGTTTTATTAATTGGTTCCCTACAAAAGAACTGGGTGACAAATAACATCCCATCTAAACCAAACTCTGGGTTCACCACTGCCTCTCAAAAATTCTGGGTACCAAATTGGGGTTTGGTAACTACGAGTCAAATGTACTGTACTTAATGTGTAGCATTTAGCCAAAAGGACAGACTTTATCTACCACCTCGTTTCATTTAGTTTTTACCAATGTTCTTTCTTGGATTCTAAAGATCGATAAGAATGGCGACGACAGATGGTTGAGGTCGAATTCACAACAAAGGTGAAATACTAGTCAGGGAAGTGCTTTTACGATAGTTAATTCAGTTAGCATGGCAACACACATCTTACTGTTTTCACCTTATGATTCTCACAAGGACAAGATGTCAATTCACTTAGAATTATATCAATTTCATTGTAAAGTGTTAAACATAGAGGACAGTAAGAAAGTAGACATATAATGAATGTCATTGGATAGTGAAGCGTTTGAGCATGTTAAATTATATTTGAGTCCGTGCAAAGTATCGGATATCAATTAACAACATTTGTAAGAAGTTTCAATCATTCGCATACAGCAGCGTATCTTCACACATAATATTATGATATCCAAATCATTTTATACTTAAAAGAACCGAAAATCCTTTCCTGATTACTTTGAGGCAATACAGTCTTTACGGCTCTGGATTTATTTTAACTGGGCGTTTTCCACCAAGCCATATTCACATTTCTCCCTTCCGGTGTACGACAATCAACTAATCGTACCCACTTACAAATTTAAGTTTTGATTTGTCATAAGGTCATTTTCAATACGAAGAAATCATCATCCATCAAATATGATAGTTGAAAGGTAGAAATTAAATTAGAGATCCACTTTGTACACAAAGCATTATAAATGTTCAACTAATTATCAAATTGAAGAAAATTTAACAGTATGTATTTGAATAGTAAGATCCAAAAGAAGAATATAGAATTCAGAAAGCGATTACAGACCATTGTTTATAAAAACACTTTTAAACGGTTCCAATTGCAATTAAACTTAAGTTAAAGGAAGTTAAGGATACATACTGTTAACAATGTGAAACTATAATTTTATTTATTTCCTCTAATGTACATATGCAACTTCATTATCACTTATTATCTCATTTCAAACATCCTAGTTTATCCAGAGGGGAAAACATTAATGTAATTGAATTATATTTGTTTCGAATATTTACTGATTTTTTTTTTAGTATATTAACATTAATTCAAAGTGAATGCGAGTATTGTCCAACAATTTAATGTCATAACCTCTTCTGTGGTTTAACCTTTGTTTGCAGATATAGTAAAGAGTTAATGATATGTGGTTGGAAAAATTGCGCAGCTATAAAACTATAACAAATATACTTGGAAATTAAATATATCAAAAATATTGAATAGTTTTTATAGAGCAAATTGCTCCGAAAATAATTTTATCGTCATCTTCCCTATTAGGCATTATTTTTCCTTCAAACCCTATCCCCCCTGCTATTGTAGCAACATTTTGCAATAATACATGAAAAATTGGGAAGACCATGTGAGTCCGAGTCTTATTCGATTCAACCATTTTGAGTTATGGCTTCCATGTTCACATTAAACACTGTGGTCAGAGAATAAAATAATACCTGGAGTGAAAGCCAACGCCATTATATTCCCATTCCGCCTGCTAATCTACCGAGTGTAAATTATTGAGAGAGAATGGCTCTAGCCTCTCTCTTAAAGTTCAAAATTGAAGAGTGCAAGGGACAAAAATATCCATTAAAGGTGGTTTCTCATAAAATGCATTTTAAATTCTATTTCTTGCATTTACTCTCATGTATTTAATATTATATCAAGTTATATTAATAGTTTATTTTCGCTCTTAGAAATAAACGTTCCTAGCGCTTTGCTGTCATTCTTTAGTACTTATTACCACTGCAAACTTTTTTTTTAAATATACTTTTCTTTCCCTGTACTCTTCAATTTTAAAATTGATATTTAATCATTTCGGGACCAATTTGTCCACTGACATATCAAATATTACAGTATATTTAGACAATAATAGTTAAGCACATATGTTGAAAAAGCAATGGACCATCATTCTTCAGTACCTTATAGAAAAAGAAAACTAGTAGACATTATTAATGACCTTTTAAAGGTTCACATACATTTTCATTACTGTAGTTTTTTTCACGTGTCTAATTTTTTTTAATAACATGGAAAAGGGGAGAAACTTTTTTCATGAAGCTCTTGAAATTACTTCGTTGTCAAAAATTTCGAACGAGATTGCTCAACGAACTTCTTACTTTTAAATTTAATCTTTCGCTTCAAAATATTTACCGTGATACACCATAATAAATGGAGAGAGCAGAAGAGGAGCCGATGCCACTGATGTCATTTTATCGACCGAATTGATTACATGGCTAATGTTCGTGGCTTCTGGTAATGATGGCAATTTGAGATGTAATCTATTAAATGGAAGAAGAGAGAGAGAGAGAGAGAAGAATAAAAGAGCGAAGACAGTAATGAAGATGGAGAACATGATTACATAGTTGTTCGTCCTATTGGATGAGAGAAATAGCGAGGAGGCCACGTTACTCCATCTTTCCTCTTACATAAATAAAAGTGTTTACTTTAATGTAACCTTTTCACGGTCTACTCTAATTCACTGTTTAAGCAATGCTGTGGTACATTATTTATTCATCGCAGACGCTTCATTCTTCATTCACAAAAATTATATTGATTTTTTTTTCATTTTTGTCTCCCTATTCTCTCACACGCAAATATACTGTACGTGTAGGTCAGGAACGGTGCCCACCTAACATCGTGATGCAATTAGGGAGATGCTGTGAATAAAAAATAGAAGGAAAAAAACACTTTTTAAAGACATATTTTTCTTAATTCGTACTAATATGTTGTAAGAAGTAACACAAAAATAATTTTGTTTATGCATGATTAAATAGAAAAGCATGGGGCACTCTCTCATAAACTTTATAACTTCTTCAATTGGCGCGTTCCATGTTTTTCTTTTTAGTCATGCATAAACATTTTTTATTTTTATTTTTTATTGTACGAAATTGTTTCCAGTTATTTCATTATTCGGCTACTTTCTCTCAAGCTAATATTTTGTGAGTCAAATCCTAAAGTGTTTTGCAACTAGTCAAAGCCGTTATCGTTGCAGGCTAGTATGTGTTTTAGGATAAAGAAGTCTAGGTTATAAATATTAAAATTTGCTTCTAAAATATATAAATATATAGAAATATATGAAAGTAACAATGAAATATATTGTCACCCGACTAACGTCGCTGTGCAAAATTTCATCATTCTATGATGTCGGGAAATAAGATAAATTAACGTTGCCAGATTTGAGGACGCAACAAATCATACTGGACTAAAGAAAATAATGTAAAAACAGCGACAATCACAGTTGAGCGACGACGAACACCATTTGTCGGTCTATGACATAGATACCTAAAGGCCATAAATAAAATTCACATTTAAATAAAAAAATATGCTTTCCTTGATGCCTGATAATTGATCAATAAGAATGTGTCTCTAAGTTTGCTGATTGGCAAACAACAGGTACTGTTGGATTATGATATGGTAAGTTGTTATGATCGCGATATCTATATTTCATAATTTCATTTCCTTTCTTTAAAATGATAAACGTTTATTTAAAGAAATATGACGTTCTGTTCCTAGTGGCTGTTTGAAATACATTTGCGATGTCAGTTTAAGTTTTTTTTTCAACCACAGCACCGTAAACTTATATTTGATACATACTTGAATTTATATATTATAAGAAGTTTTCGTTCATCCCTTAGGAATATTTACCGAGCCGCCGTAGCTTAGTAGTCGAACGTTGGTGTAGCAATCGTAGGTCGTACACTCAAAAAAATATTGGTGTTTATTGCCACCCCAAAAGGTATAATAGAACACCTCTACTTCTACACCAATTCCAGTGTTGGGTAACACCAATTCTAGTATTCGTTAACACCATCCGGGGTGTTGAACACCATTTCTGGTGTTGACAAACACCTCTACCGGTATTCAAAAACACCATTGAAAGTGTTAATAAACACCATTGAAAGTGTTCCCTAACACGTTTAGCTGTGAACTTTAAAACTCCTTACTGTGTTTCTGAACTCCAGTAAAGGTGTTTGTCAACACCAGAAACGGTATTGGACACCCCAGATGGTGTTAACCAACACTAGAATTTGTTAGACTCTTACAGCCTGAGCAAATATATGTAATTAAAAATTTCTTTATCAAAATTTGATCCTCCACCATTTTGAATAGGGGAAAATAATCGACGCATGAATTCTTCATTTTTTATTCATAATTTATTTATTTCTTCTATACATTTTAAAATTAAGAAAATCCACATAGTTCATATTTGTTTTGGTCAATACATAAATTAATCAAATATAAATACCAGAGGTTACATATCATCACGTTATTTGTCTGGTGTTACTAAGGAAAAAACGCAGAAAACCTCAGTCTACTTTTCCTTTTTCTGCACAATTTGTTTCATGAAGATTCGGAAGGCCACCATCACAATCACCGTGATCATCAAATATGTCTTCGAAATCATTGGAAAGGTCTGTATGAACTGCTTTCTCATTTGCCGCCAAACACATTAACAGGCCATCAGAACCTCCTACCTCTTCCATCTTCATGTATGGTCCAACTCCTTCAGGAAACATTTCATCCGTTACAACGGTAGGCTTCATGTTAGCGGTTACCTGCTTATAATTATGGAAAGTGACAAACGTTCCGTCAAATAAATCAAAATGACAGTAGGAATATCTCATCTAATTCCTTGCCTTTGGGAATGGCTCCCTGGATTGAAGCTACATTACCTCTTTGAATTACCATGCTTATTCTTTGGATAAGCAAGGTGCTTGCTCTATCATCACCATATGATTGTGTGATACGCTTACCTTTTTCTTTTATGAAGTTAAGGCCTTCTTTTCCCCCATGAACCACTGGATTTGATAGCAATGGGTATGAAATGGTGCTTCTGTGTAAGATGATTATATTTTCTTCTTTTTTCCGCTTCTTTTCGACTGGCGATGTTTCCCGCCTGGATTGAGGAAAAAGGGAGGTTTTAAGGAGCGAACGTGTCTGAGCAAGTGAAGTCCAAAATTAATGGTTTGCCTCTCTTCAATTTATTTATTATTATTATTATTATTATTATTATTATTATTATTATTATTATTATTATTATTATTATTTATTACTTATTATAATTTATTATTACTTATTATTTATTATTTATTTATTATAATTTCATTTATTTATTACTGGATCCGCATCGCAATTTAAAGTTTTTGAGTTATCTCCCACCTAGTTCCGTCAGGGAGTCAGAGGTAGATTTTGTCTACCTTAAAATGATCACCTTTTAAAGAAATGTAATACTTTCTTCGTCATTTTCTCATATTTCCACTCTTTCTGAAAATACAGAGGGTGGGGAGAGGATAACATAATAAGTTTCTCGTTAGGACGCTGGAATATTGCAGTTTCTATTGACTAAATTAACAACAGCATATGGAATAACGTTTCTAGCGGAGCATTCTTCTATCTCGTACTCTTCTATTCGACTCTTGCAGCATGAGTAAACGTAGTAATAATATGGTAATTTTCAAAATTTGACCCTCCGCTATTTTGAACGAGGGTAACGTATCGACTCTTTAGCACCAGAGGTGAGGGTTATTCTATTTAGTAACCACGGCTCTTGTGGCTAATAATAATAACACCTAAATATAATAGACTACCTGTTCTCGAATTTCATTCATTTCGGAAATAAAGAGGTGGAGACAGATTTTGTGGATACCCTGTGTAAAGTTTGCCAAAGTGAATATCATCCTAATTGTTGTAAATTTTCTGTTAAGGATATCTACATGATGAATACGCAGAAAGTTGGATACTAGAAGATGTTGCAGGACACTTGTCTGGTTTCTTAACCAAGTAATAGAGAATATAGTCTGCTCCCGTAAGTATTTTTCTGGCACAACTTAACCAATCCTCAAAAGCACCAATTCATAATGATTCGTTTATTTATATAAACGGAAGAGAGACACGATCTTTTATAATATTCTTTTCTTTTGTTCTCTCAAATTCTTGTTGTTGATACTTCAAACAATTGTATATATATATCCATAAACAAGATGGTTTATATTTTATCTTACAAGAAATTATGATCGATTACAACAGAAAACTTCGGTTCATGATTTGAAAGTACGAGGAGTCAGAATACTGCACAAGCAAGATGTTGTAGTATCTAAGCTGTACAAATATCCATCTGATAATATTCTTTCGTGTGTTGTGAGTAAATGTAACTCGAAGACCTCTTTCCAAAATGAACTATTTTGTAAATTACAAAAATGCTAAAATTTCCAGTAAAGTTTTCGCAGCTTATAATTCGAGTCCTGAAAATCCATGCTCACACGAGTCCGGCTTAGCCCCCACTGATATATAGCCCGATCGGTTCCGTCCAACCCGTAGTCCACGTGTGACTTCCCACGTGTGTGTAGAACCCTGAAAACGCAAGCTCGCAGGTAATTCCACTTTGTGTGCGGGGTCAGCCCATAGCGATGTAGTATGTTTATGTAAATACACTCGTAGAAAGTTTATCTGAGTCTATCCGCTTGAATGTTAGCTATGCACAACTTCATTCTTCTCTTCATTTCCACCAAAGTTGGCATACGTGTTCCTTAGGTACTAGGTCAGATTGTAGAAGCATTCCGGGTCTTGGATCTCTCTCCTTTATTTGTCAGTGTTCCAACCTTCTTATTAGTTTTAAATTGCTTCAATTTGGACATATCAGCACCAAACGTGACAAACATTATTTGACACAAGGCAAAACTTCTGTGAGTGTCCTCATACCCAAGCACCCCAGTTGTTGGTCTTGTCAACCTCTTCTCAAATTCAATTTATACCAAACGAGTTTACTTATACAAACGTTTTTACTTATTCAAATACCCACGCGTCCATTACTATACAATAAATTCTGTATACATGCATAAGTTCTGAGAAGGCATAAAATGAAGGTTCGCAGATTCATAAATTTGGTTAGTGAATATGATGATTTCATCATGTAAAAATGTGACGTTTTAACAGAAGTTGAAATATTATAACAATACTAAAAACAAGCGTAGAGAGATAAGTCAAAGGAAATTTCATAAAGTTGAAGCGAACGTTGTAAAATTAAATCAGAAAACAAGGAACAGGAATAACGAGAGAATCAATAGGGAAAATTCTGAAAGGGAAACTTGTAACAAAGATAAGATAACAAAACCTATTAGAAGCAAAAAAAAAGTAGATTAAGGAGAATACAACAAAGTTTGAGAAACGTAAAAGAGACGATGGAGTTGGATGACGTGGTTGTGGACGCTTCTTTCTTTCTGATTCGTGCAAGAACGAAGTGGTTTGAAAAGAAAGGCCTTTGCTTTTTCCATTTTTTCCTACCGGGACTATGAGAAAGAAAACGACTGACTAAAGTACGTCAAATCTGGCAAAGTTTAGTCAAAGTCTTGACAGACAAACAATGCTAAAGAAGATACTCAGAGAGAGAGGGGGGGGGGATCCTCAATCATTGGGCAGAAACATAAAAGAAAACTTTTCCGGGTAGAAGAAGATAATAAGATAATATAGGAACCAACAAGAAGAGGGAGACAAAGATACACGTACATAAGAAGAAAGAGATTGAAAGGTAGGAAAGCAAACCACAAATACACAAGGATATTGTATAGCTGCCAGTCAGTTGCAAACTGTTAAAACCCAAAAAGCGGATTTTTAACTCTGTTCTTTACATTTTGTCTTCTTCCTTTTTCCATGTTTTAGTGTGTTTCCTTATCTTATTTTATATGTATTTTCTTGTGTTTATAAAGTTTCTCTTTAAAGCAGCTAAAGATGCCTCTTATAATTGAACATGAAGCAAACGCCCTACAGGTACAGCCACAAAGAAAAGAAAGGTATTAAGTGAAACGTGTCTGTCTGAAGTAACTTGGTACCTCTCCAGTAGCGTGATTAAATTATCTACAAACATCACTCGACTTGTGGGGTTAGATATACTCTATTGTTTATACTAGACAAAGACGATTGATTGACATTATTGTTAATAGTAGTAACTACTTACAAATACAGAATGACTTCTAATAACGGAAATATATTAAATAGTGAACTCATTTTGATCCTTGCCTCTGAGTAAGATCATATTCAATAAAGTTAGAAGCCAGGACCAGGTATTACAACATATCTGTGGAGGAATTTCTGTTTTTCAAATGAAACTTTCAGACGTTATATGTTGTCAACACTTCCTTGTTTAGAATCATGTAATAGCTTCCAATCGTGGAAGCGTGACTGCGAACAATCACGTATTTGTGGTCCATCTACTTAGTTGCAAGAAAGAACATTGTTGAAATATTTCAACCTATACGTTCATCAGACAGAATGAATGTATAAACATTCTTGTTTATGTTGCTTGCAATCAAAATAGCTGCATGTATTAGGTAAAAATGTAAATCAAAATGTGTGAAAACTTTCGCCTTAACACATTGAGAACTGCATCCTACTTTAAAATGATATGCCTTTAGAACAGCAAATGATCATTAAGAATCTAATTAAGCTAATAATGTTATAATAGACAAACAAATTAGCAACCGGGTGTGTGAGATGGCAACTTATTGTGCCATGTGTTTCTAATGTTTGCATTACTTGGGTATTTATGATATCGTAAGCTTCTGTACGTGTTTTTAGATATGTGACAACATAGGACTTGAAGAAAATATTGGAGGGGGAAGGGGCAAACAATGAATAAATATATCATCATCATATTCAGCCGTTTTCTGTCAACTGCTTGATGAAGGCCCCCTTACCCCCAGATTTAGGTCCGCTACTCCGCTGCTAAATTCACGACCTAAGTCAACTTTGCCTAAAGGCATTAAAATAAATTCAAGTTCAAAATTTGGGAACTTCACTGCAACTTTGCGCACCGCAACGTGTACTACAGGGAAATATTGCCAAGTTAGAATTTTCAAGAAAATAGGGAATTAGCCCATATGAAAATTACCAAAAATTATTAAAAATATACATTTACAGAGACTTACCTCACATTTTTCTGGCGAACGTACTGCTCCTCAGTGAGCCTCTGCTTATGAAATCGTCACATATGGCATCAAGGTCAAGTCTCATTGTCTACTCTTGATGGCAGTTGAGAAGGGCAATGGCGTTTAAACGATCCTGCCTCATGGTAGATGGAAGGAAGTTTTCAGCTTCCGCAGACAAGAAAATGATCGTTCAGCAGTACACGTAGGTACAGGAATTGTTAACACTATTCGTATAAATTTCACTAGTTCTGGTAATAGATCAATGAGATGTTTTTCTTTCTTCAAGTATGTCACTATTTCACCAAAAGAATTGATATTAGGACAATCGCTGCTTTGCATAATTTCATGAAATATGCTTCGATGGAGAAGCAAGCGTTCCCTATCGATATCAGACGCATAGAAATATAAAATATGTTCAGAATGCTTGTTATCACCAAGAAGAAACTGTTCAATTTGGCTTAGCAACGCGAAAGATGGACTATTGAAGCGTGATGTCAAGAAATTGAGGGATAAATCCATTACTTCGTTGTAAATTCTCTTGTATCTGTCACACACTTCCGTAAATGTATCTACGAGTAAATTTTCAGATTCATCGTATTTCTTTAGTACTGTCCTTTTACGACCTAATTTGGGAGATTCAACATCCAATTCTTTACATTTTGCAGTTGTTTCATCCCAGAATGACTGAAAATTGCTTCTTAGGAATTGAATATTTGTTGTAAGGGTGGAAATCATGTTATTGGCCTCTTCAAAGTGCAAGGACTTTTTCTGTAAAGCTATATTTACTGTATCGATGTGTCCAAATAATTTTGCCAAAAGTGACAACATGAAAAATAAATCAAAAGTCTGCATGTACATGAGAAACCCGTTTGCTTTAGACCCAGCATCTGACGTGTCAAGTTTTGAAAGATTTAAGAAAAATTCTTGAAGCTCTTCATACTTTGACAAAACTGAAGAAATTGACAAGTACCTTATTGGGCAGAATAGTCTAAGGTTTGTAGAATCGTCTGTCTTTATACGGGAAAATAGAGCAAGTCTTTTAGGCGGATCTTTAACAAAATTAATTAGGTCTTTTATAACGCTCAATACATTTCGACATTCCGGAATTGCTTTCACAGTATCTTGTAGCGCAAGATTTAAGGAATGTGCAAGACAGCGAACAAATACAGCTTTCTTTTCAATTTCAGTAAACCTTGCTTGTACTCCATTGTACATTCCTATCGACATTAGATGCACCATCATAACACTGGTCTCGACAATTAGACACAGGCAAATCAAACCGTCTTAGAATATCGAGAATAGTATCGAACAAAACCTTACCTGTAGTGCTTTCAGTGGTATACAGTCCCAAAAAATATTCTTCGATCTTTAAACTAGTGTCAACAAATCGTAAAGAAATACTAAATTGCTCTGTAGTAGATATGTCCGAAGTTTCATCTGCAGTAATTGCAAAGCACTCAGCCCTTGTCACATCACTTAACAATTTTCTAAGAAGTGTTTGGCTCAAGATAGTTGGCAGTTCATTCTGAACATCATGCGATATCCACTTGTACGAATCTCGCTGTAACCATGTTGAAAGTTCCTGGCTATCTTCACACCGAAGGCGCAATAAATTGTTAAAGTTGCTTGTTTCATCACTATGTTCTCGTATTACAAGCCCTTGTACAGCTAACTAACGGAGAGAGGATATGATGTTTAGTAAGCATTTGCGGTTTTCTTTCATTTGCTTCAATTTTTCATTAGACATCTGGTTAAGTACATTAACATTTGATTCTAGAGATTTACATTTAATTTCAGCTTCCCGAGGCAACCAGATCTTTCATGCGCTCTTAACTTTTCTACCCCCCTTCTTCCAATTAGAAACCCCCGTTTGAATAAATGTCATTTCCATTTTGGAAGATAACTGAAAATGACGTCAGTCGAAAATTTGTTTCCAAAGTTTGCATAAAATTATCCCATCTATGCAAACTGCTCGTTCCAAGACGGCTGATAAGTATGTTTACGAGTCTTTTCTCCTTTGAGAATTTTCTTTTCTGTTCCTGTTTTAGCACTACTTTCATTTTCACACACGACAGTACTAACACTAGATTCAGGTTCAATTTCACGATCACTTGAAGGGTTCGCACTTTTTTTCCTAATTACAAATTTATCCATTTCAAACAATATGTCAATAACAGACAGTCTATAACTCACATGTAAATTAAATGACTTTTTTTGCGCATTGATCTTCACTTGTCGTATCAGTGCTGCCAGAGTGTTGAAGCTTTAGTGCTCTATTAAACACCGTTTTCTATCGAATAAGAATTCTGTTCTTAATATTGAATTAAAGGCACGACGAAGTTTAAGGTAAAACTACCAGGGCACTTTAAGAAGAAGTTGTTAGAAAAACATTAATTTCACACATTGTGTCCCTCAACTCTCGGGGGTTCTTTATTTTATAAACACCAAGTGAAATCTATTGAGACATAGTAAAAATAGAACGAATCTATTTAATTATTTGCTGACGCGCCTTGCGCGACGATTGCACAATTTGTTGACAATATGACATAAATACACTTCCTTTACGGTCTAACTAACCGATAAACAAGAAATATGTGAAACAATTTCATTACAACAATTAATAACGAGAGAACAGTGAAAACATATTCCTTAACCTACCTGCTTATAATCGAGCAGGAAACTTGAACATCATAAAAGCCTTCAACTTAAACGCGACTTTTTCACAGTAAATAACAAATTAAACAGACGCCACTTGCAAATGTCATCGACGAAATACGTGGGAGAAAGGAGGAAACAACATCGATGTTGTTAATTTAATAAAAATCCTAATTTATAAAAAAAAAAAATTATGGAGTGCCGAATACTGCCAAGTGCCGAAATCAGGGCGTTTTACCCTACGACAAAAATTCTTGCTCATTTTTGTTAATTCTTCCTCGACTAGATTATATTGGGGGGGGAGGAACCCACCTTTAGATATTGGGGGGCCAAAAGTGTCCTGCCCCCCCAAAGTCGGCGCCTATGTGTGACAATATTGTCCACAAATGTGGATCTCATGTGCAGTGGAACGTATATTTCAAAATTATGTCAGCAATTGAACAACTCCCAAATGAGTTTAGCCACCCTGCGAGACTTGCCTCGGTCCTATGAAGCCATATTGGATTGAGGTATGGCTGAGAAAAGTTTACTTTTCATCATGATCTAGTTTTTCAGGTATTTACCTAAATGAGCCTTTAACATATTGCATTAAATAACTTTTATGATTTATAAGTTTTTATTTATACAAAGCTTACAAGCCTATCTTCGTAATTCATTAACCGAACCATAATATAACTATGAAAGTAGCAACATTATACGTTATTTTGCAGTAACTTTACACGTTAATATTCAATATGAAAGGTAAACTATCCAATATGTACCTGAAACTAGCTAAACCTTGAACTATAGAATACAGAATTTTAAACCAAATTGAGTTTTAGGAAACAAATGATGTACTGTTTAATATATTATATTACAAAATGCGTCCTTAATGTTAATTCATATTTAAAGACAAAGATTAAAATAAATTAATGAGAAGTATATTTTATTTCAAAACATTAAAAAAACAATAATCTGCATCAATGTTTGCAAGTATAGTGTTAAATATAATCATTTTAATATGATAGTAGTAATAGTGTCTTATAATAACATCGCTTAACACTGGAAATTGGAACTTGTTGTAGTTCAGGTTAAGTATGTGCGCGAGAGGTTCTGAGCACCTAATACTCTATTGACTGACATTTAGTACTTGTGGAAGGAAACAAAGGGGAAATCTATTTGAATGCACTATATTTGACATTTAGCTTGAAACATTGGGATATACCGGAGGAATATCATCTGAATCGTCTCAGAGAATATTACCTAAATGTATACACAAACAAACAACCCTTAGCAGAGTTCACATTGAGATAAACCATATTAATAAATGGTTTCAACTTACCTAGTTTTACTTGATTCGTGATATAGAGGTGTTATTAAAAAATGAGTATATTGGACACGGCAATCAAGAGTTCAAGGGAGATAGTACTCAGGATTTACTCTCACTGCTGTTAACAAATTTTCTCATTCTTCTACCTTCATGATTAATGTACTGTCTATCGTAATTAACTCAAAATGTAAAAGCTTAGACAATGCCCAATTGAGAATAACAAAGATTTTTAACACTTTCGTAAGTTCAGTCACAGACGGAACTCTCAAACTTAAAGTCTCAAACTGAAGTGTCAAACTGAAGTTTCAGACTGACTTCTCAGACTGGTGTGGCAGACGCCTGAAGAATGGAGACTAGTCAAGAAGCAAACCAAGTTGCAATCTTATTCTATTGTAATTTTGGGATGTCATACAGTTTTCATCGTATACACATGACATTATTAATCCGGAATTGAAAAGGAAAACATAAGAGAATATTTGCATCATAAAGGAATGAGGTAAACGGGAACTAACCTTGCATCTTTCTCTTTTTAATTATCACGTTTCCGAATTTTGAACATAGCACTGTTCACTTGTTTTTAATCCTAATCTTTCATCTAATGACATCTATGACATACTTATCTTGGATTTGCAAGTATTAGTCGTTACATAATGATTTCCTGTTATATAATATTCAGAATAATTGTAATGGCTCTGTGCTTAAATTATCAGGTGTGCAGAGACAAACAATTGATTTAATTTTCTTTAGTGAATGATTGTGATAGATCGTACCCTGTTATTCATCTACAGATTCTCTGCTTTGGGGAATACGCTGAAAATAGCCTTGTTGATATCACGTACACCTAATTGCTCTTAAATGATTCATTATACACAAATCTTACGTACTAACATTTTCCCAATAAAATGATAATTAAATTTTATGAATTCATTTGGAGTATTCCTATAATAAAATTACACTAAACTTGCCTCAACAAAAAAATATTAGTTTGGCTGGAAATTCAAGAAACTAATGCATTTGTATGCTAAAGTTGTAAAAAATAAAGTATGATTAATCGCTTCTAGCTATAAAAACAAACCAAAAAACAAAGATACATAATGAATATAAATATAATATACTGAAAATGTTTTTTTCAAAACCGTGTCCCTACACGAATGTGTCGTTAAATATCTTTAAAATCATGTAAGAAATGTTTTAAGAAACTGCATGTATAATAAGTAACTAAAATTTCAGCAATATAAAAAAAATGTATCAAGATTAACTTGTAATTTAATATAATAGGGAAATTCGTATTGGTTGTTGCTGAAAGTAAAATATGTCCTGTAGTTGTTTGTAAACACACACACACAATACATTGTAATATTGAGTCAAAGTTAACCAAACTTGAAGTAATTGTAAGCGTTAAAGCTCTTATTCGCCAAAGTAAAGTACTTCCTGCTGCATTACTAAACTGTAGTAGTAGAATACTCGCAATGAAATAGTAATTCACTTCTGAAATCTCAAATATTGAAAAAATGCAGGTCCACCATTTGGAGAATTAATGAAAATAACGCTAAAAGATTGTAGTGGCTGCTTCCGTGATAAAGATAATATGAATTGTATGGGCGGTAACTATGGCTTATGCCCTTCTCGGACTGCTTCTGTGATAGAAAAACTGTTTGTCACCGTAAATAGGATGATATCACAGGAGGAATTATATAGTATGGTCCAATCTTCTGTAGGTAAAATCAACGTAACATGGGGCGATAAAATATAATCCACAACGTGGCTAAAGATGTGCTGCATCCACGCTATTAGACCAGGTTAGAGGTAGTCGAAGGTTGCCTGTTGATTTGGAGACTGGAATACGATGTCAAGTCGAATTGCGGGACTAGTTGAGTGTTGATGAATTGTTCAAAAGGTTTTCATCACGAACACCTACATCTCGAAGATCATTTCTGATATTGTCCTCCCAACTACGTGTTTCCAATAGTTTCCTTCCATCCGGTCTTCCAACCAGAATAGAATATAAACTTCGTTTTTTCTCCATCCGAGCTACATGGCCTGCCCACCTTAGTGGTCGCGATTTTGTTAATTTAACAACATCTAGTGAATAGTACAGTCCGTCGAGTTGTTTATTATGCAGTCTATTCCACTCTCCAGTCATCTCGTCGCGTTTCGGTACGTATATCTTTCTCAATACCTTATTTCCAAACACATGTAATTTATGCTCATCTGCTAGGGTCATACTCCAACTTTCGCAACCATAAAATATTACCGGCAGAATAACCGTTCTGTATATTTTCAATTTCAATTTCCTTGATATTAATCGCGATGTTAGAAGGTTTTAGACTGAATAGAAACATGCGTTCCCCGAAATCAATCGACTGTTTATTACTTCCTTGACCTCATTCTTGCTTTGTTACGTATGCTCCCAAGTATTTAAATTTGTTTACGTTTCCTATTAAATCATAACTAATTCTTATGTTTTCACTTCCTTAATTATTCGATGATTCGGTTTGTTATCATGTATTTTGTTTTATCGTGTATTTTGTTTGCATCTTCCATGCGTAAATTCGTAATTTTGCTTAGGCAGAACCTCAAAGCTTTGTAGAAAACACTGTCGTCTCACATACTATTATAACGAGGTACGTATAACGGTTTTGAATGACTATCTCCTTAGATTCTGGCGTAGCCATGTCTCTGCCAGGATGGGAACTACGTTGTGGTTCGGGATCACTTTCAACTTCCGATTCAGTTTCAGATTTACGGTTAGTTCACAATTTTTGACTTGGTTTTGGTCTCGGTTTCTGCTGAGATGATTACTGCTGTTTCAGTTTATCAGTTGAGAGCAGAAAGTATGGAGAAAACATGATATAATAAATTATGCATTGGATCGAACAAACGTGTAGGCAAATATATTCGAAATACTAGCAAAAACATAATAGTTTAAATCTTACACGACTAGAATGTCGGAAAAGTACAGGGGGTTATTAGAAATAACTTAATGCGCAATTTACAATGCGATAGTAGTACTTGTGGCTTATAATAACATCGCTTGACACCGGAAATAAGAATATAGGGTAACTCAGATTAAGCGTGTTCGCGAGACGAATTGAGCACTAAGAACATTGTCTAACATAATAGGAGACATTTAATACTTGTCATGTAGTATGTTTATTATTAGAAGAATAACAAAGTATTTTAACACTTTCGTAAATTTAGTCATAGGCAAAACTTCAAACTTAAAGTCTTAAACTGAAGTGTCAAACTGAAGTCTCAGACTGACTTCTCAGACTGGCGTGTCAGACTGGAGATTGGAGTCAAGAAGCGAACAAGGATGCGGTTTTATTCTATTGCAACTTTGGGATGTCACACACTGTTCTCATCGTATACAAGTGACATTTGTGTTCCGGAATTGGAGAGGAAAAATAAGAGGATGTTTGCATCAGAAAGGAATGAGGTAAATGAGAATTAACCTTCCATTTTCCTCTTTTAATTCCTCCTTTTCGAATTTTTAACATAGCACTGATCACTTGTTTTTAAACTTTCATATAATGACGTTGCTAGAAATTCTTTCTCTGGTAATATAATTTGTTCCTGCGAACTAGAGATATATCCTACGTTTCATCAAAATTCTCACATGAAACCCTTCGTATAATTTACAGAAAAAACAAAAGGCTTTTTATTCAATTGGTTTGTCAACAAACTATATCACCATAGATATCACTATCTAAGGATATGTCTATATGCTCAAACAACTGAAGCCATTGCTTTCATGAACATAATTATTTCAAGATATTTCATAATTTCAACAATATCACTCCCCCTAAAAAAATAGGTTAATATCCATACATAAGATCATGCACTATCCTTATCGTATCCTCATGTATTGCCTCAATACTGCCTCTTTCTAACCAAGTCAGCCAAACTGGTCTATGCTGTGAGAAACGTTCGTATTTTAGATATTTAGCAAAACCAAATCCTTTTCTCACTTCAACCAAATCTTCGAGTGTTTTGGTAGTTGATAATTTTCGTCCCATATCATGTTTCTCTTTGTTAATGTTGCCTCTAGCCTCTATGTTATCAACATCTACTTTGTCTGTTTGTGTATATACTTCTTTGTATTCCCTGTCAACTGTCTGAACGCCCTTTTCTTTATTACTCTGTAACTGCGTTTGAATTCCTAATTGCCGATAATGTGTCACTTTCGTCTGGCAATCTTTGTCTTTCATTTTCTTGTTTGCCTGAACATACTTCTCAGCGGTAGATTTACTTTCTTTCTCTTGATTTCTGTGATTCCGGTTCAATCTTTCGGTGAATGCATGCAAATCTTGTTCCTCCTGCATTCCGTTAGCATTATTTGTTTCTGCATCAGTAATGGATATTTTCTCAGTATGCTGTTGTGGTGATCTTGGTGTAGACTCCTGGTTCAACCTAGCGTTTTTCATTGTAGTCAAGACATTTGCAGTATCTACCTCCATCCAGATTGTGTTTATAGATCCAGTCGAATTTGATTGTTGATTGAGTTGTCGATTTTCATGTTTATTAATAGTAATTTCTGAATTTTCCCCAACGTAGATTTCCTTTTCTGGTAAAACAACAACGAGCCCAGTAGTTTCACTTTAAACATTTTCGGCAAGTACTGTTATAAGCGGGACATTTTCTAAAAAAATTATACCGAATTCCACATCTAAAACATTTGAACTTTTGTGGATTCCTATTTAGAAAAGAGGCATTTCGTTCTGCATTAGGAAATGTGCAATCTATATTATTACATGAAGGTAATCCTGGGCCATTAATATTCAAGGCAACTTTCTGATCTACTACCGAACGCCAATTACTCGTTCTTACTATTAGATTAACTGCTTTGATCAGTGAAAGCTCTGGTACTAACAACAATGCTGACTGGTACTCAATATTAGATATTCCCATCAGACATTGATCCAATACCATGGCATCATAATCTGAAGCAAAATGACATAAGCTGGCTTCAACTTTTAATCGTGCAATAAAGTCCAAAACAGATTGTGCAGGTTCTTGTTTAATCTGATAAATGTTGTAACGAGCTTGAAATATTTTATGCTCTTCTATCTCATTCAACTGTTTTGTTTTTAACATTTCTATGAACCAGTTATAGCAAGTAACTAAAAATATAAATAAATTTTCAAGTCTTCCTTTCGATAAGTGACCCGTAAACGTTGAAAAAAAAAACATTATGTGTACTGCACTCAAACCAATCTTTCAATAAATCACAGTAATCGTACTCAACCAATACACTGATTACCTAACACGCATTGAAAATTAAACTTACTCCTGCACAGAACCCAATCTTACTTCCGATTTAATCACAAAATATGCATAGGTTCAAAAATCCTTCATCCTCGTCGCCATTGCTAGAAATTCTTTCTCTGGTAATATCATTTGTTCCTTCGAACTACAGATATATCCTACGTTTCATCAAAATTCTCACATGAAACCCTTCGTATAACTTACAGTAAAACCAAAAATTTTTATTCAATTGTTTTGTCAACAAACTATATCACCATAGATATCACTATCTAAGGATATGTCTATACGCTCAAACAATTGAAGCCATTGCTTTCATGAACATAATTATCTCAAGATATTTCATAATTCCAACAGACGTCTATGAAATTCTTCTCTAGGAATTACAAGTATTAATCGTTACATAAGGCTTTCCTGTTATATAGCATTCATAATAATTATCATGTATCTGTGTTTAAATTCTCAGGTGTGGAGAGACAAACAATTCTTTATTATTTTCTTTAGTGAGTGATCGTGACAGATCGTGCACTTTTATTCATCTACAAATTCTGTGCTTTGGGAAATACACAGAAACTAACCTTGATGATATCACGTACATATGATTCATATTGTTAGTTTCCTATGTTATGTCACTTGAAATCTTTTATACAATTATATCATCATGATACACAAATCTTACGTACAGTAAAACCTCTGTAAACCCAAATACTTTTAACCGAAATGGCATTTAACTGAAACGGCTAAAATATCGAAGAAAATATGATATGCTAACAGAAAAAGATAGACGATTTTAAAAAAACAACATTAAACTTAGTTGTAGTAGTAAGCATTTAAAGCGTTATTAAAAGTCTGTTGTATATGTAATTTAAAAGTTTGTTTTTTATCATTGCCTTCAATTCTTTCACTTTAAACTTTGAAAGAATACACATTTTTAAACCAAAATTTTCATTATCCGAAGTGACCTCCACCTCTTTTATTTCGGATAACAAAGGTTCTACTGTACTAACATTTTCCCATAAAATTATATTTTATGACATCTTTTTTAGTATTCCAATAATAATATTACATTAAAATTATCACTCCATTGATCCTACTATGTAATATCATACTACGCTAGAGCTATTGGCGGTAATATTAGCTTACATTCATCGAATGTGTGAATGTTGTACCTAGGTATATAAACATTGAATTTGTACAATCAAAGATAAGTTGCCACATTATTTTTAGATCAACATGTGTTAACTATAACTTCTTTCTTAGACACTCTTAATTTATTTTATCCATTTATTGCACCATGTTCATTTCGTAAAGACCTTGATAAAACACGGGTTGATTGAATTGTTATTAACTTCCTAAACGAACGTAGTAAGCTTCCAAGGATGAATTCTACTGCGTTTTGGTAAAGTGGGCTCCGAACCACTACATTGAATAGTGCCCAGCGGGTATTCAATCTGTGATCACGCGCACACAAACAAGAGCGCTAACCTCTCGGCTACTTGGTGAAACATGAAAATATACATTTACAAACTCTTAATGGATGTGGATATTATTATTTCATATTAAAATTTAGAGGTCTCTCTCATTAAAGATATAAGAAGTTTTATATTGATTTTACGACGAATTTGAAGTATATATATTTTATTGTCTGTACACTGCATTTGTCTTAATATATATTTCTGGAATTTAGGGAAATATAGGGTTGAAAATATACTAAAATGATTTTCAATATCTTCTAAATGATTATATTAATTTGGACGTTTTTGATATTCGAAAATATTATCTATGAACCTTGAAGCAATTTGAAGTTAGAAAGCGTTTACAGCCATGGTATTTGAAAATTTTGAAGAACTTTTACCACGGAGGATCCTCCCTGCTATCACTAACAACTTTTGTATATTGATATTAATACCATATAGATATAAAATAGCTACTGATATTGTACATTAAGCCCAAATTGTGTATCAGTATCCTTGTTTTTGATCTTCAAAATTAATGTTCTTGGACAAATCTTAACTGATCGTTGCATGCCAAATTTGACCCAGTAAAGATTAATAAGTCTCTAAACGTTCACCTGAATTATTCTTGACCCTTTGGATACCATTGATTTGATTCTACGTAACACATTCTTTAGACAACTAAAGCAACAATGTTACCAAAGGAACACCTGAGTTGTTTGAGTTGATATTTGATCATTGTAGTTTCTGAGCTAGACATTTTATATAGATGAGTTGAAAAATCTACAGATTGTTAATGATTGTTGTTGTCAATGTTGTTTCGTCCGAAAAAAAAACAATTATGGTCAAACATTAGAGAAGGAAAGGACACGTGAAAAGCAGCAACTAGTACAAAACTACGAAATATAATTAGCAACACAAGTCATAAAATGTAATTAAATGATGCAAATTGTTAGAAAGAAAGAGATAAGGGAGAATGAACAACGAAACACTGAAGATACTAACTCAAATTGTATGTACGAATTCTTAGTAATTAAAATTAACGGGAAGGTTTAAGATGAAAAGTGGTTAGAAAGAAGAGACAAAATAAGTTAAATGCATGATCAGAGCAGCAATCTTATAATGTGTACAGTAGAAGGGAACGTTGTCTCGAAATAGAATAAAGAATAATTAGAAACGAAAAGCAGAGAATAAGAGGGAGACAAGAAGATCACCTCGTAAGAGATAGAAACTTCTAAGCAGCGTCTGTGGAAACGATGGCGATAGTGGTAACCTTCACTTTCTTGACATTTAACCACCATCACCAAGTTAGTTTCTCAATAACTATCACTTTCTCACTTATTTACTATCTACACATTTCGTACGGTTTTAAGTCTGACAATTCCTTCTACGCCGTATTGCCTATTGTTCGAATTATTTTCTGTAACGTCTTCCGGGCAACCTAAGCTCTATATTTTATTTCTTGAATCTCCTTAAGACTTTAACACTTTATTGGGCGAGAGAGACGAAAGATGAATTCCAACTAACCAATCATTACAGCGCAAGTGTCAGATGTTGAAGATAGGAGAAAAACTGATTTTTTTTTCAGTTTTTTATTTCATATTCCTTTGGCCATCTTTGTATGTTCTTCTAATTCTTGAAAAAAATCTTATGTATAATGAGGAGAAGAGGAATGCAATCTAGAAGTGCTTGTCTTTCAAAAATACTTCATAAAGTAAAATTCTAAATATTGCAGTGCCCTCTATTCCACAAGCAAATACCAAGATCTTCAACATGGTATTTTATTCTTCAAGAACGCAAAAATATGGACATTAAACAAGACAGGAAGAAGAGAGAAAGTATTGTTCAATTACGACAACCAAAATGAACTAATAAGGTCGCTGGAAAAGATAGTATTGAAAATAAAATATAAAAACTGTAGAAAATGGTGGTTAAAATACAAAAACAAGATCAATAAGCAACAATAACAACAACAAATTTGAAGAATACCGAATAGCATAAGACTGTACTCTGCTCTACTTCCTACTAGCAATTTCTTCATTGTTAGAATTTCTGAGATATATTATTGGTATGAAATGGCAATAGTATTATACATTTTATTTGATTACGCTAAATAAACTAAAGAAAGATATGGCTGTTTTTGTGTTAAAGATAAACTTTAATGCAGAAGTCAGAATTGAAGCTAGTAGATCGAAGCTTTAGTAATCGGAAAGTCCTTGGAATAATCTAACCGAACATTGTATTTTCAGACACTATGATTTCCCTCAAATCACCTGGATCTAAAGAAAGCAATATTTGCATACGTTCCTGGATACCAAATTCGGGATTATAAGTGCTGTTAATTATGCATGCATCTGTGAATTTCATTACTTTTGTGAGAGTGACAGTCTCTCCTTCCAGTTAGTTAGTTCTTGTTTTATCTTTCGTATTGAAAATTAAAGATTAAAGAAGAAACGATCACACCATTAACATAACTTATCCTTCAGACATTTGTGTTCAGAGCAGTTTTGAGTTCACAACCGTTGGTATTTCTCTAGGTGTCTCCAGAAATCGTGAAAAAACAAGAAGTTCCATGGATGAGAAAAAACTGAGTGAGATACGGCAAATAATTGGTATGCAATGTCTATACCTGTGCCAGAACTGTCTCACGATGTCGTGTTTATTTGTCAAATACCTTCTTCTGGGCACGATAGACTGCACCTGGGGGCACTTCTACAATTTGCCTCACCCCTGCTTAGTGTTCTCATCACAATGATCTTTGCTTAGTTTTACATAACGGGAGACTTTTCTTTAATAGCGTGATTGATCTTGTGATTCAACTAGCAGAAAACTACTTCAGGGTCCGAATTCACGAAACAGTTGTAAAGCGAAATTGATCGAAAGTAGTCCAGTAAATCCAAAACAAGTCTGGTTATAATTTACGAAAGTGAACATATTATTTATGTAAGAAAATTGGTCGTTAGTTGAACGTCGGTCTAGTTTTCGTATTCACGAATACCGTTACGTACTATATCAGAACGTACTAGAGATTTTGAACGTACTATAGCAGACGTAACTTTGCGTTTACTCTTTACAACTCGTAAGTGATCTTAACTTTGCAGCACTACACCATTTCATGTTAAAGCAAGTACTTCTGGGTTTTAATGTGAAAAGCAAAGAATGAATGTTCTCGAAAAGACTACCTCAACTTGAATAAATTCGTCACATCGTTAATTCTTACTATTAACTACTTCTGTTATATGGGATTGATTATACTTACAACGGTAACACTTGTATCGTTTCGCATCCGTTCAATGTAGAATGTAATGCAAAATCAAGGTCTGAAATATGCAAGAACGCACATGCTCCATTGAACAGTATCTCCGAACACTCATGTCTCCTTTATATTTCATCACATTCTGCCTTGAGTAGAAAGAAAACAGTGCAAATGACAATTTGGATATACATTTGACGCTACATCGCAAAATTACCTAATATAAAGGATTACTGTTATAACAACATTTTGCTTCCTACGACCTTTTTCTTTTGTTATGATATTGTATTTTAAACTAGCACTATATAACAGAAGTAGGTAATATAAAGATTACTTTTATAATATCCTTTTCCTTAAGTGTAAATTCAGTCAATTTACTTGGATTATAATTAATATATGTGCAAATGAAACAGTGAAGTAGGTATACATGTATCCATACTCCGTGCTTCTGTGATTAGCTAAAGGAATCGATATGACATGTAGGAAGGTGTGCGAAATACCCTATTAAATGTGAGTTACCTGTATGACTATTATTATTACTACACAGAACAGTAAGCGTAATACGTCGCTATGAAGCCAAACGCCCTAGTCAGAGAATTCTTTGAACTGGAACCACAATGTAAGAAAATGATGCCAATTCACATGGGAAATAATAACCCATAACAAAGGATACAATATCACATAACAATATACCTGTAGAATGTACAGAATATGTACCTGCGTATGTGTGTGTTTTTGTCTAGACCTGTGTATAAGTAAATTAAGAGAAATAATTTTGAAAGTTTTGTGGTTGGGATGTTCCCCACTAAACAAAAGTGTCGCGTTTTAGGCAAAGAGTGGTTTGAACAGAATGAGCAGAGACAGAGGTAGAGAGGGGATATAGAAAATGAGAAGAAGCCGAGCACAGAGAAGATTTTGGCTGTGTTCCAAAGTATCTAGCGCTGAAGAAACTCCCAGAGGAAGAGAACTAAATAAAATGTCTGGGATATGGGAGTAAGAGGTGGAACAAGATACGGGATATATAACTATGCCTGTGCTCTCTCTCTCCCTCTCCGGTGTGTGTGTGTGTGAAAGAGAGAGGATTGTGAATCTGTATATGTTCATTGTGAGAGATGAGTAACATTAGAAAGCAAGAAGATAACTGGAGAATGAGATAGCTTCAAAATTTAACTTGGGTGCCTGAATTGTGAAATTCTATCTCTTTCACACCACTACCCTCCTCTTTTCCATTGTGTCCTGCTATTTTTCTTTTCCTAATAGGTAAGTACGCAAAATCTATTGAGAAAAATGTCCAGAATTTATTTACTAAAATACCTTTTCTCGTGGAGCTTTCTCTTCCAGTAAAGGAACAATCCCATAACTAGCAAAACAGGCATTCGGCAAGTGTTAATCAACGTCCTTTCCTCTCTTGACTAGATTATCTGTGTTTATGGGAAGGGGTCTGCGAAAAAACTTATACCAGAAAGTCTGGTAGAAATTTATGTCAAAAAGCATTACGCTAATTAATTTTATCTCAGGATGTAATTGACCTAAGACAAAGTTACCTAGAAGTCTTAATTAGATAAATTAAATCTGGAATGGTTTGCATAGTTTCCATGTGTACAATATTCTGTGAAAAAACTGTAGTTTTTTTTCTTTTGGTAAGATAAGATAAAATGAATTGTATGGGCGGTAACATAAATTTGTCCTTTCGTATTGTTGATGTTATGCTTAATACATACAAATTTATGGAAGTTTTAATTACAGGGATTGGACCTTCCGAATAACTAATCAAAATATTTTATGTTTTAGTACCAAGAGCCATTATACTAAATTAGGAGTCTCAACTTATACTTAAAAAAATATACTTATAGACAGGCATGGCAGTTTTAGGTGCTGGGACGTGTTAGTATATATGTAAGGTTTGCAATTGCATATGAGTCAGAACGGGGGGGAGTGATCTAAGATGCGAAGATATCGTGTAGTTAAAATCCTGCTTGATATCTGGGTAAGTTTTAATATTTAATATTGTGTTTATAGATGCAGCAGCCATTTTGTTTTAAACTTTCGTAAGGAGGAAGCCGTCAAGGAGATCATATCGAAAACTAACCTGAAATTTTGCTATCAGAATTGACGTCCTATACAAAACCCATATACAAAAATGTGCTGCCCGTCTACAAAATATACAATTCATCTGCAATGTCCGGAGATTGTGATTGGATTATACGTGCATAGTGTACAACAATTGTTTCTTTTACAATTCTAGCAACCGCAGTCATTTCTGCTTCACTTCCGTCTTCAAATGAAACATTAGCCATCCCTAGTGTCTCCCTCGGAATGCAGCATTTTACCAATAAACTCCTTACCAGATACGTATTTCATCCGAGACGTACGGAAGTCTTTCCAACAATTCAGATTTTGTTTTAAAATTAGTATAATCTTAGTGAAAATTATATGGAATTGAATTAAATTTCACACCCAGACAGACCTCGCTTCCCCACAAAGTACTGGATCACCCGTAACTAAATTATTGATAAGTGACGGCTCCTGGATCAGGGTAGACCCGGTTAGGCAAGCTGTAAGAACGTTCACCTTTACCGCTCTTTCTTCATACGTTCACACCCCGTAAGAGTCTAAAGAAATTAATGGATCGGATACCACTTTGAATAAAATTTATGTCCCGCCGAATTGCTGACAAGTTCTTTCAGGTTGTTAAAACTGAATCAATTAGGACTCACTTACGGCATGTCAAAATGATATGGATAGCTGCTTAGTCACCCAATATCGCAACTTCGGCTTCGGGCCTTGCAGATGAAAAGACTAGCTAGTTATTGTATATAAGACTTGTCTATAGTTTCGTATCGCTCAGGTGCTTAATACTAATAGACTGAACACCCGACAGAAGTAGATCCTTGATAACGTAGAGTCAACACTGGACTCAGAGTTCCTAATCAAACTTTGAATTCCACTTGGGAGAGTGGAACGAAGAGTTTTCTTGGATGCGCTTGTATGCCAACTAAGAGGAAACCTAGTTAACTCTTGCCTTTCTAGTTCCCTGTAGGAGAAACAGTTGGATGGGAAGTTGGGAATAGCTTATTTAAAAGTACTAGAACTACAAGTTTAAGTTTGGATTAAGAAATATAAAAGTATATTTACAAGTTAAATTCATCGTTAAGATTTGACTACAAAGTTCTTAGTTAAAAAAAGGTTATATTGGCAATCTGAGTTATGAACTATACAGCTGAGGTCAATTCAAGCTGATAATTTCTAAGTTCCGATATCACAATCCGGTAGGGACGGTGGTATAATCGCATAACAAAATTAAGATGCCAGAAGTGAGTACCGAGTCTAAAGTGAAGTTATTCCAGTCATACCTGGTAAGGCTAGAAGCTGTTGGAAGTTCAGTTGTCGAGCTGGAACTCATACAGACCAAGATCATATGTACTCTTATATAGGGCAGAGCATTCCGGACCAATCTACAGATATTGACATACATCTAAACCATTACCGCTATGTGCAGGGGTTAGAAGGTGAGAAGATAGAAATTCACGTCTGATGACTCGTTTCTTGAATGTTTCAGTCCAGTCTACACAATTATACGTAGTATCCTAGTTCTTTAATATCACAAGATGATTTCCACATCTCTGATGGAATTGTTATGCTTATTATGTCCTTTCTGTCTTAAAGTTAGAATATTATTTCACATTTTTATATTTTCTTAGACTGTAACACACAATAAAAGAATGAAATAATAAAGATAATCACAATTATTCTTCCTTTGGAGAGGGGTATATCTTCTTCATAGCAATATAATCAAAGACTGTACATCTTTCAAGATTTATACAGTGCATGCATTTTAAAACCAGCTCGAGCACAAATAGGATACATACTATTCTCCCCTCCCTTCCCCTCTGTCTTCTTTCCGACCCCTTTCCCTACCGGGGCGGACAGGAGAGTCTTGTAGTTGTCGAAGCGGTAAAGATAGGAAGGGGAATAAGTCAGAGGATAGAGGAGAAGGGAGTATTTATCCTACTTGAGCTCGTGGTCGGTTTTAAAATGTACGCACTGTATTAGGGGTGCGAAAAGAGTCTGCAACAATAGTGTAAATTCTCACAGCTGAATGTGAAGTATCTTTCCATATGAACTCACTAACAATTGCTTGTAAGAAAGGAACCTACAATTGTTGGTAAAGTGTGTTCGCTATAACTCCGTTCAATAGACTCCCACGATCCGAGAACCCATGAAAAGCGCACAGACAAACTGTTACCTCTTTGATAACAGGGCTCTAGCTTCAGCAAGGAGCAGGAGCGTATCTAGAAGTTGGTTTCAGGGAATGCAGTGCCTTCGGGAGGATTTAAGGTGTGCCTGTCTGGGAGCACAATATTCGTAAAATCGATATAATTTCACTCAAATTAAACCATTTTACAAATAATGCTTAATTTTGTAGGGGTCCGGAACCTCCAAAATACATCCGTGTTAAGGGGTGTAGCGGTGTAGTGCTACGGTATTGGGATACATTACAAGTCGCCAGGGTTCAATTCCAAAACAAAGGTTAAGTAGAAATGGGATGTTCATTTAATGATAGAAACGACCCTTTTTGCACGCTTCGCGTTAATATTTCAGCACATATCTTGGAGATTTGCAGTTGAAATGGGGAGTTATCTTTTGCTAAGTCCTTTCCATAGGGTGTAGATTCTCTTAGCAAGATTTGAAGGTAGGTTTCGCTGTGATCTTTTTTGAAAGTTTCTTTGTAATGTAGGATGCTAGTTGTATGGATCAATAATATGATATGTAACTCGGAAATTTGTTTGGTTTAAATATAACAATAGTTGAGGCCTTCAATGGTGTGTAGACAGGAACGTATATGATTTATAACATACTGCCGACATTGTGGATTTCCTACGTTAAGTCACTCATGGTGTATCAATATTCTAACCAAAATATCCCTAAAATATTACATTATTTGAAATTCCTTTGAAATTTCTCCTTATAAAATCCTGTCAGAATATAATTCCCTCTTCCTTTGGTATTCATATTTATGAACTTTCTTTATCTACTTCAAGGCCATACAAATTAGAACTGTTCTATTAAAGTTAGTGAGTGTATATAAAACAGCAAAAATGATTTATTATATGAACTCTAAATACAGCACAAATAAATGGAGAACTATATAATTAATTAAGTACAGCGATTAATTTAATTATAATAATTAACTGCAACAGAATAACCCAACAATGATTGTACTTCTTGGGAACTGCTAAAAACACTCTTATTATGCGCTTAATATATAATTTGACCTTGAAATAATTGCAACAAAACTGAAATCAACGGCATTCGTTTTTGAAAAGTATCATAAATAACATATTAAAAGTATACCAAAATTTGGTTAGGGAAAAGCACAATTTAAAAAACACTTTCATAATTAATTATTTATTGATATTTTACTTCCATTTTTAAAGTTGCGAAGTTGTACCCTTTACCATTATTGTTCCTCTTCAACTTAGCTTTCAGATGATACCAAATAGAGCCAGAAGTAATTAATGGAAGGGTGTATTAGGGAACATTAATATAAAAATAAAGGATATGTTTAAATGATTCAAATTAAATTCATCAATTTGATGCTGTTGCATAGCTCGCAACCTTGTTCCGTCACCTCTAGTTTTTAAGATTTGCATAAACTTCATCACAAACTAAATCTGTTGATAATTAAGCCCAAAACCTATTGCTTCTCCTTACAACATCTAGTCCATTGAGGAATGAATTGTAAACTTCAGGGTGATCGGTGGTCAACCTCTACATTTTCTCAAGGTACTGGTATCCAGACTTAGCGTACGTGTTATGTCCAGCTGCAGCAAAATATGGGAGCATGTTTTGGACGCAATATAGACGGAGTTTCCAATTTCCTGTACGTTTTTCTTCCAAGAAATGTACTAACAGGTTTACCATATGAACATACGGCAGCCATAATTTTGCATGTTTAGTAATCAGTCATAGAAATGTACAGGTTTTTCAAACATCATTCTGCCTCAAACAATTGCTTATTAGTATATGTTTTATCTTCAGAAACCTTACATGATACAAGATCGTTATAGAAGTTCTCAACATCTTTGGAAGTGGATCTGACATATTTAATTCTTGAACTTCACGAGTGTCGGTGATTGCATTGGATGAAGTTCCCGGTGTGTTTGACAGAGATATACCAAATGCCTTTACAGCAGAAGAGCATTGATGACTGTTACCAGAAGTTGGTGAGTTCTGACAGCTCGTTGGATAGCTTTACCACTTGAGTTGTGTTGTATAACATTTTCACCATATATATTTGTAGTACTTCAATTCTTCCTGATTCAGCCATGAGACTTCCTATACAACCAAGGAAGCTCGTTTGCATATGGAATTCCTCTTATTTTAAAACAATTTGCCGTACTTTGCTATCTATTGGCTCATTTTCTTGTAACATAGCTACCTTCCACCTCAGAGGCTGATCGAAAGTGATAACCGGAACTGCAGAGTACTTCTTTGCGTGGTTACAAACGAGTAATTTATCAAGCACCCTACCCTCAAACATCAGATTCACACTAATCAAGGACCCTCCAATGAGATGATAAAAGACTAACCTAAAAATCTAGTTCGTATTATCAGAAAATACAGAAAGTGGCCACCGATCACTCTGAAGATTCCGATTAATTCCTCAATGGATTGCATGTTGAAAAGAGAAGCAATACTTTCTGGGCTGTATTATCAACCGCTTTGGTTATTGAACAAGTTTTAATGTGAAGCTTGAAAACTAGTGGTGGCTTAACAAGGAAGTGAGGTATGCAGGTTCATTAATTTAATTGAATTTAACTTTAATCATTCAAACATATCCGTAATATTTCAATTACTGTTCCTTAGTGCCCTTTCCATTATTTACTTCTGGCTAAATTTGGTATCATCTGAACGGTAATTTCAAGAGGAACACTAATGGTAAAGTGTACAATTTCGCTACTTTAAAACGGAAGTCAAAATTGTGATAATTAACAGTGAAAGTGTTGTTCTCAAGAGCCATTTTGAAAAAAAAATGGTGCTTTTCCACCAACCAAATTTTAGTATACTTTAAATATTATTTATAATACTTTTCAAAAACGAATTTCGTTAACTTAATTTTTGTTGCCATTTTCTCCAGGTTGGCCATTTTTTACTATTTTCAGAAGCATATATATATATATAGATATAGATATATATATAGATATAGATATAGATATATATATATATATAGATATATGTAGGTGGATTACACAACATATTTTAATTCACTCATGGCAGATAGCCGAAAATACATACTCACATAAATCCTAACTCTCCTTCGCTCCTCCCGTCGATATATTTGCTCACTTTCTGCAGATGTTTTTACAGATGTTATGACCTAATGGAATCCACAAGTTCTACAAAAATACACCATTTTGGTTACCACATTGCTTGCATACACCGGACATTGCTCCAACGAATTGTGCAGAAAGGTTTCATCATTCCTACGTCATTTGCAACAAACCGAATTAAAATTGGACAATGATTACAGATGTTATGACCAAATATAATCCACCCGTTGTAAAAATCACCCTACAACTTATGTATAAGACTAGGTAAAATCCTCCTACTATGATCCTTCGATCCAGAGATATTCTCGCTTTTATAAACTCGTGCAAGTGAAAAAATCTTTAAGTCACTGAGAATCTCCAAAGTCATTGTATCTCTTCCAGAAGTGAATTTAATTAAGGTAAGAGCTATTATTTTCTTACCTTTGGCATCAAATTCACGATCATGAAAGTGAAATTCAACTTACCGGGAAGATTGTAAAATATCGAATCATGGGAAACACAGTTATAGTTTCTAACGTAGAACTCTCGTAGCAAATGTAACTTAGAATTAGTATGGTGAACCACGCTCAGCTTATGTAAAAAACAATTATCTTTGAGAAATTTCCTTTTCTCTTGTAAACGAATTTATTGTAAATATACTAACTTTTTTATAAAATTTTATGTCTAATACACTTTGACAATAACTACCGGTTAAGACATAACCTAGATCAGGTTAAGGTAAAGGTTTGTCTGCTGCAAGACGTTACTAGGAAGTCGAATCGCAGCCGTGTTTGTTCGCGAATATATTAACGGACCATGCCTTTTCTTTTTAATTACTGTTTGGTACATCAGTTAAAGTGATTTCTTGTCTACTATTAGCCGGCTTTCATTATTGCACTAATAAATAAACTAAGTAAATCATTAACTGAAGGAATAACGACCAAGAAATATACGATTCTTTTCTGTGGTTTAAATTAGCTATACATCATAACAATGTTACAAATGAAAGATGTTTTGTGAACAAAGGAAGACGACAAGATAAGACATTGTAGTTCCGCATACACACATTCGATTTATATACAAGCTCTCCTAGACTTCAGTGGAAATCCTTCCATCCCGTGTCCTGCTCATTAATGAAAATAAACACCACAGAGGAAGTCGGATCGACGGAGAGGGACAAGTTTCCTCAGCGACTGCGCTGTATTCGAGTAAATTTCCGTGTATAGCACTTACAAGAGAATGTTTTTGGCTCGAACAAAAATTCTGGTGCGAAAATATGTTTTTCCTGAAGAATGCACTACGCTGATATCTGAAAGGATGATCATTCATCTGTGAATTGAGATCTTCCTCTCTAAGCTGTCTAATGACTACTCGAATATTGTATAGTACTGAAGCCTGGAAGCAACCTTGTAAGTCGTAAACGCGTGAAGGAAGTGAGACAATATATTGAATAGAAATAACGTGGATTCTGTGGTACTAGATGCGGGAGATGAGAATTATAGCAGCCATCTCGACAGCCACCTTCTTGGAATTTGTAATGGAAAATGGACAATGTGACATATCGTTTTGAGCTATTTTATTTCAAGAAATTGAAATCTGAAGCCAGTTTGTATCTACCTTTATTCGCTTAGGAGATAGGGACCCTCAATATTCGGTTTTTACGTTCTACAGCGTGTACGCAAAGTGGTACACATTTGGGCGGAAACACAATCCCAGTATTTTTCTCAAACCCTAATGGACCCAGCTAAGCATATTGGGTTCAACAACCACGCAGGTATGATTGATAATGTTGCTGTATATTGTGTAGCCCATTGAGTTTTCACGATGCCTGCCTTTCAGATAGTTCCAAAGATATAAATCTATAGGCGTGAAATCAATTGAAGAAGTGGGACACTCGGCATACCCTTGCTGACTACTCCAGCATCCGGAATTTTACATCCATCTACTACCTACCTACTCTTGCACCTCATCAGCGTAGTGGGAAACGCTCCATCCGTCTTGCTGGTGAAAGATAAAATTATATCACAACATGTAGTCAACAATGGTCTTCAGCCTCGGTGCCCTCAACAATGGTGGATCCATTGAGAAGTGCCTCGTTCACCCGATCTAATGCGCCTTGATATCCATTTTAATCTCTCATGTTTTGCATTTATGTCATGGGCCTGGATAGACGGAAGACAATGTGAAAACATAAATTGAGACTGGTCTTATTCAAAATACCATCCCAGTATGCACCTGGTGTGATCGAGGGAAACAGGGAAAATCTCGGTAACGATGGCAAGCACTGGGAATCAAAATTCGGTTGGTGTATCATGAAAAAAATCAACGAGCTATACTATCTTCAGAAAATAGTAATTTCAATTTGAATTTTATTTTAAGGCCTTTAGGCACCTGAAACTCTTGCCACTGTCGAATGAACATGAAGATCAAAGGATGTGATCTACAATTTTACATGGGCACCGAGTGATTTTTGATACCAGGAAACGAATCCGGGAATTTTAAACAATAACCGTTTCTATCAAATACCTCTTTATTTCACCGAATTTCAGCTTTTTAATTTCAATTTTTGGAAAGACTGCCAGCAAGAGAGTGTTAGGTGAAAAATCAACGACGTGCACCATAGTGAAAAATTAACGCGCTATACCATCTTCATCAAAAAATTGAAGCACGCCTGCGCCGCTGTCGAACCCAGTATGCTTCGCAGGGTCTATAAGGATTTGAGGAAACCCGTACGCTTAAGTGTTCACCCAAATGTGTCAGTTTTACGCACATGTTGTCGAACGTAAAATTCCAACATTGAGAGACTTTATCTTTAAATGAATAAAGGTATATAAAACTAACTTCAGATTTGGATTACTTGAAACTAGATAGCACAAGACGATATGTCACATGACCCACTTTCCATTACAAATTCGCGAACAAATTCCAAGATGGCCGCTTTAAGATGGTTGATATGAATCTCATCTCCCGCATCTAGTAGCGCAGCATCCACGCTACTTGTATTAAATATATTGTCTCACTTCCTTTACGCGTTTACGACTTACAAGGTTGTTTCCAGTTTTTGTACTATACAATATTGAAGTAGTCATTGATCAGTTTGGAGAAAAAGATAGTAATTCACAGATGAATGATCGTCCTTTCGGATGTCAGCGTATTACATTCTTCAGGAAAAAACATATTTTCTCACCAGAAGTTTTGTTCGAGAAAAATATATATATATATATTCCTCTGTTACCAGTACGACAATTGAGTATCATACTCATGGATAAAAATAAATCCCTTCTAACAGAAATGTTTTGCAGGGCAAGCTAGGAACGCGCCACGAAGAAAAGGATACTTTCCATAATTTTAAGCATTATCAATAGTCATGAAACTTTGTTATTAATATATTTGAAATCCTCGTATATATTTTTCTAGTAAAATATTAACGTTTACGTCATACTCTGGATAACAAACTTTACGCCTATTGAAATTTCACCTTCAAATCCATTCAGGCATTATCGGGTTCCATAAAATTTGCAATATGTATATCCACTTTTATAATTAAGTTCTTAATGTATCAATAATTTCCGAATTAATGAAGATGCGGAGAGTTGATGAACCAATATTTGTCACAAAATTTTAACCATTGCAACTTCAAAGTTTTTATTTTGTTTTCGAAAAGATTTAAGTGAAATATAAAATAATCAGAAAGTATGGAGAAAATAAATATTTTTAGTTGTAGTCATTACTAACACAGAAAATTTCAATCAGATGAATTTTGTTTTTGTACACATACAGCAAGAATTTTAATTTCTACATTGAAACACTGTACTATATTAAAAAAAATAACATGTTTTACATTGCTTCATAATAACAAACTCAAGAGTAATGGCCTTCAGTAACTAGAAGCATAGATGTACCAGTTAAAGTGAGTTAGTAGCCTCCAGAACT
Organism: Lepisma saccharinum; assembly: GCA_022664845.1. NCBI lineage: Eukaryota > Metazoa > Arthropoda > Insecta > Zygentoma > Lepismatidae > Lepisma > Lepisma saccharinum. Next base: position 49,296 of record JAGDQP010000670.1, on the reverse strand, counting down.
TTTTTATTTTACGTAATACAAAAAGGGTTGTCGGTGGATAAATGGTACACTGTTCACTTTTTTGTGTTTGAGTTCATCAGTTCGACCCCTCTCATGCCATGTGGGCTTTGTGGTAGACAAAAAACCCTTTCCCTCCCCCTTAGTACTCCCGTTTCCTCTCACTTTCACCATCAGTTAATTCATTACACTAATTCACATCATCATCATCCATCCGGACTGAACCAAAGTTGCCTAATATCCTTGCAAATTAAATTAAATTTTAAAATTCAAATTAAGACTAGGAGAACCTTCAGGCTACTCCCATGTCAGTTCTTAGTAGAAATCACTCTTAATGTATCTTTTGATTTCTGATATTTCTGTTCTATTACCGCAGCATATTGGTTTAGAATCAGTGGTAGAATACAAACATATTACAGGAAAAAAGTAAAACGTGAAAGAAAATTTTAGTAAAGGATAATAAAAAAAATATTAACAAATTACGAGAAATTCTCCTGATTGTGAGAGAACAAATAATTACATTTGCGTAGGTTACATTTCTGTTAATATCATTTTGCAACTTACAACACGTTGTACGGGATTCCAAGTTGTTTATTTATAAAAACAAATGTCGAAAGAACAAATGATGAAAGTAAAAGAACAAGGCAAACAAACGAATAGTATATATATATATACCCATTTACGCCCACTGTTATATTTATGGATTTGTAAACCGTTCTCTAGCTCAACTTTCATTCGATCAGATTAGATTATATTTTTTTTCTTTCAAGTCTTACATTTGTGGAATGTAATTCCATTAACTTCTTTTAGTCTTCTGACAAAACATCAGACTTAGTAATTATGAATTCAGCAGATGGTTTGTGCAATTTGGAAACGCTGCAACGTGATAGCAGACAGGTTTTACAATTAGTTACTTAAACTCCTTCCCTTCTTTTTTTCTTCCTCTCTTGCATTTTCGAATTGAAAGAAAAAGAAGAACTAACAGAAGATTGGCATTCGTTTAACCTGCGTTACGATCCGTTTTTCATGTTCCGATTTCTTTTCATTGATTTTTTTTTTACATTTCCGTTTTCTTACTTTCCTAACACGGAAACACTTTCATATCATAATTACTATTTAAAATATATTTCTGATTCTTGAGCTTTCATTTGCAATTTCCGTTATAATTTCCTCTATTTCCTGAAGGTAATGAAACGAGCTTTCTAATTTTCGGATTTCCTTGCCGAACGTCAAAAGGTTTTATAAAATATCAAAATATCCCCATATCTCGTATTAAATAAAACAAACCTATAATTCGGTTCGATTTATATATTACTTTCATAGAATACGACTTTTAAAAGTAAAAATAAATAAATAAATAAATAAAATCAGTACAGTGGTATATCACCTTAATTAATTCATGGTTGTTCTAATACTTAGTACATTCACCTGTGAGCTTAGATTGTGGTTGGCACTCAATGAAAAATAGTTTTGTACCAAGTTTAGCAATACCTTTATGTAACATCTTCTGAAGTTCGATGCTTGAACTCATTCTTTATGTAAGTCATAGCCAAAGATGGTCAATATATATACTATGTGATAAAAGTATTCAAACATCACCGAAAAAAAAATACAGGTTTGGCCACCATTCATCGGGAACACTTCTAGTCAATACGGTGTTGGTTCTCTCCTGAGAAATGGCAGCCCATTTCTAGCCGAGCGACGAAATAAGAGGTATCGACGTGGGTCGGTGTGGTTTAGCACGAAGGTGGCGTTCAAAACTTCCCAGATATGTTCTATAGAATTAAAAATGTGTGTGAATGGTAACTCTTGCTGCCTTGTAATCGGGAGATCCTGGATTCGATTCCTGGTAGGGACACAATGTTTTGGAACCCACGTTAAACTGTAGGTTCTGTCCTTAGTAGCTTACCAGGTCATTTAGGACGTTTAAAGCAATTCAGTCAATCAAAAACAAATCTGCACAAGCTAATCTATTTTTGGGACTTAGTTTTCGTTTAACTACTCACCCGCAATCCCTGCAGTATGAACATGTGCTCGGTCGTGTTGAAAGACACAATGATCACTCCCGAACCGTTGTTCGATGGTAGATAGCAGAAAGGGGTTTAATCTTATGCCGTAAAATTACCACGTAAAGCAAGAAGGGAGGCAAGTCATCTCCAGGAGAAACTTTACCACACTGAACGACACCGCCAGCAAATTTCACAGGAGATACTATAATATATAGACTGGCAGATTTTGTTCACCGGATGATTTTTCACTCCACCCAGGAATTTCAACTGTTTAATGATAGTTTTGACGCTTCTCACACCACTCGTGGCGGCGTTGGGCATTTAGCTGTGTGATATGTGGTTTATGAGCAGCTGCTCGGCCATGGAAATCAGGTTTAAGCACTATTGGCCGAACCGTCATGGTAATTGAAGTAGATCCTGATGAAGTTTGTCATGGCTGTTTGGTGCGGACGATTCATGATTGGCGATTACGCTTTACGAGCCTCTTTAACATTAGACTGTCTCTAGAGATCAACACGGGAGGTCGGCTTGCAAGCTGTTTGATTGTGCACGTCTGTTTTCCTTTCCACTTCACTATAACAGCGGTAAAAAGTAGACTTAGGGGAGTTCAGGAGGGTGAATATCGTGACGGACTTCTTACACAAGAAGCACCCGATCACCTGATTAGTTTGAAAGTCCATGAGTTCCTCACACTGCGCCAATCCGTTGTCTGGCGGTGTTTTCTGATGGCAGTATCGTTACCACAAATTTAGATTAGCGTCTGGATACTTCTAATCACATCATTTAGGTACTTACAATCATAATTTTATATAATAATTTGAAAAAATACCATTTTCAGCAGGCTTTATCTTCAGGTGTTAAACGTTTCTAGCATGCATCAGTAATGTATTTAATTTCAATTTTTCTTCCTTTAAAATTGGAAGGACAAATGTCTACTAAATCATAGATCAATCGATACGTATATCTAACATGATAATATTTCTCTTTTTAGGAGTCGTGGCTTTGAAGAACCTAAAGATTCGTGTTCCGCAAGCTGTTCTTCGAGGCAGCAGTGTGAAGTTAGAGTGTGACTATGATTTAGAAGGAGAAACTCTGTATAGTATAAAGTGGTATAAAGATATGAAAGAATTCTACAGATATCTTCCGAAAGAAGAACCACCGACTAAAGTGTTTCCACAAGAAGGGATCAATGTTGACGTAAGTAGTAGACATTTGTGTTGAATCTAAGTGTTAATCACTTGTAACTATAAACCATTCGAGAGAGATTGTTGAATCTATAAAGTCTATAAGAGCATGAAAATTACTAATCTTTTGCTGACCAAATTAAAATTAATGAATACACGTACCTACTTTACAATAAATTTTCAACTTGGAAAATGTAAGTATTAAATTTTGTTATATCGGTGGTATGGGATAAAGTGAGATATATACGAAAGGTAGTAGCTGAATATGAAAGCAAAATTCATATTGTAATTACAGGATTCGTAATTTAAAAATTTCCAGCAAGTTCCTAAAAACGTGAGGAAACTGTCTGCATGGATGTTACTATAAAAATAAACCCACAAGTTCCCGAGTGTATTCAAGGAGACTCAAGTATATTCCTACCATTATTTAGATTCACATTATTATTATGCACATCTATGATTTGGTCAAAATGACTTGATTTTTAAGGGTATTCAGTTAACATTTCTCTGCAATGTGAATTACCTACAGCCACATAAGTTGATTTGCTATAATATCGACAGATTTATGTTTATATATACTAAAATAATGTAATATTATTTAAAATTGTTAGCTAATTTGTGGATATTTCTATTTAGTCGCTTTTCTGCTTTTCCCACGAAAGCGTTTGAAAAATTTTAACAGTACTCGTTAAAAGAATTTCGTACTGAATTCTATACATTCAAATGTGTACAAAGTGGGAAATTGGTACACTATAAGCTGGCAGCACCGCAGAAATTGCAGTGTGTGGCTATTTTTATGTCTTATTCACCTGACAATAAAAGAGTTATTTTATACAGAAAAGTAAAAGAAGTGAAAAATATCTCCTATACTATAAAACTAAACTACAGTGTCAGTGCTTGCCTAGAGTAATAGGAAAACAAAACTTCAACCCACCGAAAATTATATGTGTTTGCTGTGATATGCAATCGTACCAGATAATCATGGCGGAGATTTATTTTACTTTGTTGTAGAGTTGGAACGTCTAATGGCTGTACTTCTGTATCAACGTCTTTCACTAGTAAATTGTAAGGTGTGTTGATCCATGAAGACAGCTCCCTCCCCACACACATACACGGAAAGGATAACATGTTGGAAATTACATAAATATGGATGGGAGCAAATTGCTTGTCCATCGTATTTATCGGATCTTGCACCTACACATTTCAACCTATTTTGCAGTATAAAATAAGGGAGTGGTTATAGTCATATGTTCAAATATGACCCACCTTTAAGAAAATTTTTGAAATGGGAACAAAATAAAGATATATAGCTAGGGATCAAAGCTCTATTTATTACGTTGGTACTTTACCTTCAGAGGGTGACAGCAACATTTTAGTTATAACGTATATTAATGACATGATAACACACAATTCTGATATGTACGAGATAGCCCGTCTTTGAACACTAAGATGGGCTACTTCGTACATATCAGCATTTTGTTTCATTATGACATTAATTTACGTGTTTGAGGAATTGGTGAAGAGTAAATATTAGTAAATATTATTTTGGATTATTATATATTATATACATTCTTGATGATTCAGAAATGTGTTTAAGATAGCTGTTCATACCTACCAGGCAACTTTTTTTAGTATTATTGAAGTAAAGTACTAACTTTTAATTATTATTCTTTTACCAAAGCATGTTATTCAATTTGTGCTAATTAATGCGTTCATGTATATCCACAGTAACTTTAAATATCAATGTATAATGATATTCTATGAGAAAACCATGGGCCGTCTTATCCCAATCACATGCTTTGCAGGCAGGGTCAACTTACCCCAAAATGCAGTCCCTTTCGAATTTATCAATGCTCCTGATGTGTGTACGACCTATGCCCAAAATTGGAGTGGTAGCAGATGTCATAATTAGTAATGATTCCACTAAATTCTTCCCTTTTCCAACATAATCTTAGTACTCTGATTCCCACAATTTATTAACAAACTCTGGTTTTAGGCGTTGATCAGATCAAACAATCACCCCACATTTTACACATACCTTTCTATTTATGAACAAAACGTCCTTTTCATGTAATGCAGCAAACTTTTCCCTTGCATGACACTTACAATAAGGACACCTGATAACTAAAACGTCAAAAGCAGTTTTATCAACACGCTTAGTTTTAAGTAACGGTTCTATGAGTACCGAGATAGCTGTCTTTGCCAAGTAGGCCGACTTTGAATATTTAACTCTGTATGCTGACTAAAATTTCATTGTTTTGTACATATGCTTTCGTTCTTTCCTTTATTCACCCAGAAAACTACATTATTTATGGAAATCCCAATATTTTATCTGTAATATTTGCCGGTTATAGTTACAGATGTTTGATTTCGCCCAAATACTTATAAGTATTATCAACTATAATATAAAAATTAAATCAATTAATACTCGAGTTTAGAAATCTAGACATACCTTGCATATAACAGCACGGCTTAGATCCTCTTAACGAGTTTTTAATTTTAAAGAACAACTTGAAATTTCAACACAAAATGACGCTAGTTCTCATAAAATTCAAACATTAATGATTAAAGCAAAAACGTAATTCATAATAGCAACTGTACTTCTCTCAATGTATTACTTCAATATTTGTATTGTTTAACCTAAATATAAGAAATTAGATTCGGTTTTGTTCACGACCACTCAATCAACTACTACCCTCAGTGTCCTGCAAAGAAATATTTTCCACATATCGCCCTTAGCGCTTTTCTCTCTTTTCCCAAATGCATAGATAACCAAATGCATCACCATCAGTCACCTGTCGCCTATCGGTATTTGTTTTATCTGCCTCGTGGAAAGATGGGCGTGAGAGCAACCGCCGCCACGAGTGCTGCTGACCGTTCCCAGCAGGTAATTGAGTTATTGGAGATCCTGCTCTCCCAAAATAAATTGACATCCAGATGATTGATATGAGGTCAAATACGTGGCACGTTACTTCACCTATTTGCGACCATCCATTGATCAAACAGCTACCACTGTACATGCAAACGCACATCAGCCTAGATAGTAGCACATATCATCTGACACACTCTTTCACATACACAAATTCGCATTGTTTTTCTCTGGTTTTTAACCTCATCAAAAGTGAAACATGAATGAATTCCAATGCAGCTTCCTTATATCTCCAATATCATTTGAAACCAAAAGTTATCCGTCGTTTCATAGAGTGTGCAATGTTAAATATTAGCAAGTAACTAAACCAGATATCATTTCTACTCGAAATTGTACAATAAATAATGCTACAAATCTCATGTATAAGTCAAATAATTTTATTGATAATATTCGGTTCCGTCGGTCATTAATCTGAGGAAAGCGTACAGCAGGGGGTGTCAGACGTGACGTTACTGACAATCAAGAATATTAGAATTAGTTGATAGCCAAAAGGTAAATAAACTAAATCCTAACATATCAACTTGAGGCTGCTACGTTGGTGCACACATTCAGGATTCAGGACAGTGCTATTTATATGTAACTTTACATTTGATATGGTTTTATACTATTAATTATACAACACTAAAATCAAGTAAGACCTCGGTTATACAAGCTGATGACTTTTATTTTAAGTCTCTCCCACTGTTTTAAATTCTAGCTGTGTAAATCAAAATGGCACATTAATGTTGTTATACTTAGCTTAAGTTTTTTTTTTTAATTTTAGCAAATCTAATTCTAATATCCTTGGTTAAGTCAATGACGTCACGTCTAAACCTATAGTAAGTTCTATAAACGTTGGGTGTACTGTACAGTACTATATGGCATCATTGCGCACAGAGAAAATTGAAAACATAAGATTGTGTATCACAGACGAAACATTTTAAATAATTAGTAAATAAAAATAACTTTCTGCGCTTGTGGTCTTGCATGCGGACAATTTTCAGATTGTTACATGAACAAATTTTATAATTAACGGTAGGTGACACTGTGGTTTAATAGCACCCTTCTCCCTCGTGAGAGTAATAGGCCCCCCCCCCCCTCTGCAATAATAATGATTGATTGTTTGTTTGCTCTTCAAAGTCTATTATTAAACTGTTCACCCTTTCTCCAAGAAAGGTGGTATGAATATTCCTCGATATTATGCATACACAACTGTCGAGGTCCCCTGCCCTAAAGCAGTCCAGTTATCAGCATTTTATTTTTATCGTAAAATTCATTTATTGTATAAGCGCTTTAGACCATTCAATGTATCTATACCAAAACTAGACTGATTTTCCTCCATACCCTAGAAGAGTAACTGAGGGAGTTTCTGGAATTCCAAGTATCCCAGGTGCCAGTATTGTCTCCTTATTAGATAATTCAATTTTCGAAAAAAAAAGTTCTTACTGTTTAATGTACTTGCACTACATTTGAGACGAATACTTTTAGATGCCCTTCAAACACGGCTATGGGGTTCAACATCCTACAGAAAATCCAAAATTCAGTGCTATCAACCTATTTACAATCAGTGGTCCATATTGGGTTTTCACATTTAAATTTAAGGTAATGTAAAATTACCAAATGTTTTGCAGCATCCTGACACATATCAATAATGCAGCCTGTGTACGTGCCAAGAATTTGAGTTAGTGGGAATATTTGATGAGGTAGATACAAATACCTTTGACTTCGCATTCATGTGCTGGCACATTATTTTAGAGCTTGAGAAAGGAATTTAATCTGGCCGAATATGTTAGAAGATGATCCATATCGCTCAACTTGACGTAACTGGAAATGGAATATTAATTAATGACATATCACAGAGTGTCAAATAACAAAAGGTAATATAGAAACATGTGAAATCGACTAGCACGAGTTGCTCGACCATTTTGTTTTATATTTTCACTATAAAGAGTTCTGTTAGTAAGCAGCACAAAACCATTTTAATTTAGTTTTTATCAGCAGCCATTTTAAATCTAGGCTTACGCTTTTGACTGCGGCTGGCAAAACTAGAAGTTTCCAAGGGTTTACTAAAAAGCCACTGCTGTCTTCTAATTTAAGGCTCAAAAGTTTGGGTTTTCACTGGTTCACTGACTTCTAGAAATTATAGAAAAATGTTTTTGAAATCTGGACATAAGGGGCTCATGCCCTTACTGATGAGCAAAATAATAGTTTTTATGGACCATTTGAAGTGACTTGTGGTTGAAACCACAAACTGTATTTTTTTTTTGTTTAAGAATTATTCCTAGTAAAAATCCCCTATCTGAATCCAGAACTTAAAATACATATTTGTGTCCTATGTGCTTATAAAATATCCTGTTACATATATCCCCTAAGTTGGCTTCCAAGGCTAATTACAATAATCACAGTCGTGACGCCCTTTGATGTTTATTAGTACAAATTTAGCATTGATATGCTATAGCTAAAATACATTTTAAAAAATAGCTGACATGGAAGACCTTTGGCGTAGTCTATAGGTCGTGGTTCGTTGGCAGTATAATTATCCGGCAGCTGTGAAGTAAGATTCGATTCTAATTCAATACCTCGGTTAGTTTGTCTGTGAATCTTCAATCGTAGATAATTTTAAAGTATCTTCTTTGAGCCAATTGTTTTATAATATTGAAGTATTAACAATTAAGGAGTAATTCGTAGATAGCCTTAACGAGAGAAAAAAATAAAGAAAGAATGGGGAGAGAGAAAGAAGGAAATAGAGATTTACCATAATTCAAAATTTCACATTTCCTTCTCCGTTATATTGGATTTAAATCTAATTAATCAACTGAGTCACTGACACGCATTCAATCTAAAGCGGAATGAACATCGAAAATCAAGTTTCCTGTCTGTAATATAGTCGGTTGATAGACAATCATAACATGCTGCAGCACATCATGTGTCTGCAACACTTCAGTGATTATTGCGGAAATGATTACTGAGATCATCCGATTATCCTTTGATGCATAATGCCGTAATCCGTAATAACAGACAGAAGAAACAAAACCATAATCGAACATATACGCAAATATGTACATGTTTCATACAAGCAATGGTGAATGTTCATAACACATATTACATTTTTTTAATCTCTTATTCCCTAATTTCTCAGTTCAAAATACTTTACGCTTCTAAAAATTCTAATCAGGTTATAATACATGGCCTTCTTTCTTTTTAAAATTATATCTCGTGAAAGTAGAGGTTTTAATGTTTTAATAGACTATAAAATAAGACAATAATCAATGAGTAGGCTAAAGATAATGATAGAATACGTAAATCGGTGTGGAAATGTAATTCGGTACATGAAAGCATGTTTATAACAGTTCTTGTTTAGCATTCTGTATTTCACTTAACCACCCAACATACACAATGCTGTGACAACAGTAATTGCTTAAAGTTTAAATTTTAAGGAAATGCAGCTTGAATAGAGGTGAAGAAGTGAAGCGGAATACGTAGTGTTTAAATTTAATTACAGAAAGCATATCGTCTTTTACGTCTTTATCATTCATCTGACACAATTCTGACTAAAGTATCGTCAGGAAATTATATTCTGGTGTAAAATAGATTCATATTTGAATTTCTGGGAACAAGCTAGCCTAAAAGGATATATAACATGCACCTCTTCCTATTTCAAATTCTCAAACCAAATCCAAACTGGCGGCTATCAAGATGGCTACAATGAGTCTCATACCGCTACCAGATATACTCCGTTATTACAAAAATGTTGGATCATATTCCCATAACAGTTTTATCACGACAAGTGTCTTCATACCTATTCCTTACAATGTATAAATAACCAAAAATCGATATTTTAAATCAATCCTGTTCAAAATTTTCAAAAAGGTCGGGTCTATGGATGATTTTTTTATGCATTATAGAAAGCCTAGTGAGAAAGAAAATATTTCATGTAAATATCTGCTGAACTGTTGAAAAAGTTCCCTCGTCAGTACTTCTAATTATAATAAATATTGCTTTTCGTCATAATGGTAGTTATTCACATACACTAAACACAAAAGTTTATTCCTTTCTGTTAAACGAAAGATGTATGTTCAATAACAGAAAACGCTTTATATTTAGTTGAATTAAATCCCTTAACTACCGAAGTGCAAAGTATGGGACATACAGCCCGAGGTCCGGTGTGTGATACCGTTATATTTCTACCTCCCCTCTTTTGTGTCTGTGATCCTTTTCCGTTTATTCAGTACCTGTTAAACGATTTTCCAGAACTCGAAGGGCAGAAATAATTAATTAAGTAAGTAGAATTTAACTAGTATGGCGGTAAAAGCGATCATTTATACAATTTATATTCAAGAACAAGTATATAGAAATAAAAAAAAAAAGATCAGTTCAACAACTATTAGATTTGTATAGGCCGAATGCAAATACAAAACTTGTTACGTACATACCGAGATCCGGTATGTCAGACCACTTGATCACGTGATAAGCACCTACCGTCAGTTAGCTGACATCTAAACTTGGCTTTGGGTAGGGTTGATCATGAATGAAAGGTATGAGCGGACGGAACACAAAGCCAAGAATTAGCTGAGGGGCATATTTTCTTTAATGTACGAGGTGTATGATATACCGCAGCTCGGTAGTTAAGGGGATAACTTGTACTACAAAATACGTTTCTGTCTCTGAGAATTTCATGACGTTGGTGTTTTATCCTTGTTTAAATTGACGAAAATTATGGTATAACATATATAGGTCATTTTGCTTTAAATTCTAATAATTGTGCTAGCAGTGCCACAAACCGAAAATTACGTTTTTTAGGTAGATTTCGAAGAAAATATACCTATTGAGATCGGTACGATATGAAAGTGTATATATATATATATAT
>JAGDQP010000670.1:20576-37931 GCA_022664845.1 Lepisma saccharinum | reverse complement strand
TATATTAACACGCTAGCGGCCATAATTTTGAAGATATTTAAACCAAATTTTTATATGTTGTTTCTAGGCTTAATAGCTCGGTTAAGTTCGTTAATGAGCAAAATCGGTCGCCATCTTGGATCCAAAATGGCCGCCGAACCCATTGTTGTATAGAATACACAGCCTAAACCGCTGGGGCTATTGAAATCAAATTTGGCATAAAGGTACAACATCACTTTTTGATTATGAAAATGTTACCTAATGAGTTCAAAGACGCCATCTTGGATCCAAAATGGCGGACCTAAAAATCCATTTTCCACCGTTTGAGCTAGAGATACGAAATTTGGCATAAAGGTGCATTATGACGAGTAGCTTAGGGAAATATCACAACATTTGAGAAAAGTCGCCATCTTGGATCCAAAATGACCGCCCAAAATCCCATTTTGCACACCGTTTCAGCTGGATAAATGAAATTTTACTTGAAGTTGTACTATCACAAGTAGGTCACGACAAAATAAGATAACTTTCAAAAAGTCGTCAACTTGGATCCAAAATGGCCGCCCCAAAAACCCAATTTCCAAATCATTGAAGGTAGAGAAACGAAATTTTCAAGACCAATAGTAGGTTACAATAAATGGGGCAAATCTTCCCTTTGGGGGCGCAGCCAACCGTGGGAGGGTGAAGATGTACTCAGTGGTGGTGTAGTGCTGCAGGGAGATTTTGGTTAAGATAAAGGAGGCGCATCCTCTCAAAAGCACTGAAGTTGGGGGGCGAGCCCCGGCTCCCAGCGAAACTTCGAAATCTACCTCAGCCTATAGGCCTACCGAAAGGGATCTTTTTTTCTTTTAATATCAATTCCACATCTTTAAAGAGCATTTTCTCATCTCTTTCTTGTTTTTAAAATCATGATTATAGTGAAATACTGAGTAGTGCTGGAACACTAGAATAGAAGTACGAAAAATGACACTACTACGACACTACCACTTCGCTCGTTATATATTGATAAAGTGCATCTTCATTATATTGTAAAGCGTCCGGATAGTTTATTGTTTATGACATCACCAAACTGGAGATTTTCCCTACGCCTAGCAAATAATAGAGCTCAGGTAACCAGGCTACACGCCGCAAGTAAAAGGGAAAAGATTCTACCTTAAACAGTCATGGAAAAGTGATCCAACGGCGACCCCTTCCAAAACTTGACCCGAGTGACCTGATCCGGCAACTAATGAACTGCGAATTTTAGGTGTTGTATTTTACGTGTTCTGGAGTTAACCTCCGGTTCCATTCCCTTCTGAAAGAAACACTGTTCAAACGCAGGGGAATAATTATAAATCCTTTGTACTCCGGGTCATTGGGTCACATGCCACCGGGACCCAGTGCCCTGGTCTAAAACTTGATTTGATTGCCCCAGTGACTGTTTCAGCTCTGATACCTATATTTATTTCCTTAGGTTTCTATCTAGTAAGTACATGGTATATTATTTTCAGACTTATTCAGAACAGATTCAGACTTATATATTAGTACTGGCAACACTCCGCATATTTCTGTTTTAATCGTTAGAAGGCGATTCCAAAAACTATTTCCAAAATTATCTTTAATTATTTGGTCATCAGGTAACGAAAAGAGTTAATATGTTTAATGGTAGTTAGACTGTTCCTCCTGTCTAAAAGAGTTTCATTAATTAAATAAGAGTATAAACTGCACTTGGTTCCTATTTATCACCATATTTCTAAAATATTTTTAATTGATTTCCATCCATTTTTTTCATCCAGCAAGCTTCCTCGTAATCTTCTAGAAAATCAAAATCAAAATACTACTTAAGACTCAAATAAATTAAATATGTTAAACCTTCTAATTCTTACCATATAATTCAACTCAGTTTCACTTTCCGAGCTGGATTTGCAACGAAATGTTACAAGAATATTTTCTGATCCTAGTTTAACGTTATTGTGGAAGGGAAATTTCATACGTCCAATGGTAGTCCGACATTCTCATGGAGCTATCTAATGCATGTCTTCCTTGTGCAAAATTACAATGCTTGCTTTACAAATTTTAATCTAGATATTTCAAGGCTTTATAAAGTTTCTAACTGTTACAAGTTATGATTTTGTTCGTTGTTGAAATGTTTTCGACGTTACTGTGGTGAATATTAAAACTATAACAATGAAGATCTGTCAACAATGAACAAGGTAGCCAATATCATTTGGAAAGGTAAGACAACTTTAAATTGATAACCACTTTCCTTTGAAAGTATTGAATCTGTAGAAATGAATTCCCGGGAACAGCTTCTGTATTCTAGGCAAGATAAAATAAATCAATCTTCCAATGATTTTTTCTTATTACTTGATTTTCCCAATGTTTATGATTCCAAATACTAAGATGCTAATTTTTTTATGTCTATTCAGAATAATGAATTTGTAGTTTGAGGTTCTTAGGAAGATGTTGCTAACAAAGTAAGTACACTGCTATTTCTAAACTGTTGTTATTCTTCTTTATATCTTCTTTGTTTATTGTATTCATGACTCGTATTCCTCTTACTATATTCATACCTTTGATATGTTGCAAGAAAACTCCTCTTTCTTATCTTTAGATACATAATAACCTGGACATTAAACCTTGCGATTAGTCAGGCGTTAGTTAATCTAACCTCTAACCTATGACACCAACCATGGTATAACTATTTTTCTACTCATGCTTTTGTGTTACGAGGCCATATTTTTGTTTGTGTTTTTGTTTTTGATTCTGAAGTAGATACTTCTCTAAAAGAGATGAAATACCCCCTATACTGGAGTGGCTCATTGTATTCTGTATTAGTCATGTGAAGGCAATCTCTTCGATTTTGTTTGTTTCAGATGTTATGCGATAGTTTGCAATAGTCCTATACCATCCTGCAACATCTGTTTTGAAAACCCTTCCCTTTCAAGTTCCTGCATTTGAGCGATATCTCTGCGTGTTTCTAGTCTTACTGAAGAAATTGTTTTGTTTCTTATTTTTATGCACATTCACACGACATACTATGCACATAATATTTCTGTTCTACGATTCAGTCATTGGTAATATTGTAATAATTACCATTATCAATAATTTTCCGCTGCGAAGCGTTCTTCTGTCTTGAAATTTGGCTCATATTCTGTTTATCCTCTCTGACCGTACGGAAACATATAGTATGCTTATGGTATGCCTTTTGTCATTATCTATATTTGTTTTTAGATATATTTCCTTATGTTTTATTGCATTTTAAAAGTCTTGGCTATCCATTCTATGACACGGTAGTGTGATGTGTTGTATCATGTTCCTGAAGTGAAATAACTGAGATGATCGGTTTAGCTCTGCTTATCACATACCGTACGATTGATTTCCTTATGCCGATAGGATAATTTAAGACGTATTTCAGAATTTGATAAGAAAGGTCTATCTACTAAGGACATTCCTGGAAGGAGACCAAGAAAATCACTAGAACATGTAAGTAGAATTTCACTTAATGATTGCAGCTCGAACCTACCAAAATGTGAGATTAAAGGACTCGTCGAACTTCATTCAGGAATGCGTGGTAAATAACAGACTTTGGTTTCACTAATGTGTTTAAAAAGTATATTTTAGAAAATGTTAACGAAAATTAAGCAAATGAGAATGATGCAAACAAACTTAATCTGGAGGTTACATACGAAGAGATTCACATGAATTCTAATGAAGTTAGCAAATCCCCTATCTCTTAAAGGGCCAGCAAAATTGTATTTTCTAATTTACCTTAGAATTCGTATTATCACAGTTTTAGTGAAATATTTTATTTAATCATGTAAACGGTAATTCAGTTTTGAAAATTGTCTGAAGGAGAACTGGTAGTAATTGTTTACAAAAACGTTAACTTCAATTTATGATTTTTGCGTACTCTCTTTTCTTTTTTTCGCATCATTTCGCTATTGTCTTCTGGCAACGCTTGTGATAACAGGTAAGGATTAAATAGTCGGCCCGATAGCATAATGACGCATCTCAATTGTGTTAACATATCAAGAGAGAAGAAAGTAGATTTGTCTGTAAGTAAGACACAATTTTATAAACTAGTACATCATTATTCTTTAGTATCGATATTCGTCGCTTTTGGATAATGAATGTTAACAAAAAAAATGAGATACGGGTGCGAGGTTAAGTCCGCCAGGCGACGATTAACTGTCTTCATTTCTTTGTTGAAGTTTCCTCAGCTTGGAAATGGATATGATTTTTTTATTATCTTGAGTATAATAGAATATGAAATACCATATAACTGCAAACTCCTCAAAATTTCGCGTTTAAATATAAGAAATTATAATTTCAATATTGCTTTTTTGTTGAATTTTCAGATGAAATGTTACTATTAATCAAAAAGAATAGTTAATCTTTCATAATACACTAGGTTATAATTTCCGTGAGAATGTTGAACTCGATATAACTTTTTTTCCAAATGAGTTATTGAAATAGATCAGAATACGAAAGTCTACTTACAATTAGTTCGTTTGTTTGCAAGAGCCGTTTCACTACTTTTAATAAGACAAGTTCATTTTCTTTCCATGACGTCAGACGTATGTATATAGGAAATGCAATGCGTGCACAATCCTTCACTTTAGCTGAGGAAACCAAATGCTCACTCTCTCTCCTTCTCTTTCATTCTCTCTCTCTATCTATCTCTCTACCCTCTATTCATATACATATATGTACATACAAACGCATGCTTGTTATTTAGAAGGATAAGAACTTGGGAGGAGCGTTCAATAAGCATAGTAATAATTAACAAGGCAACCACCGGGTTCGCAAACTTCCTTAATGACAGAGATGAGTAAATATCGCCTTTGTAGAGATATTATTTCTTACTAATGATATGATACTTTGTATCATATAAGAATAATAAAATGCACTTAGAAGGAAACTGTTTCCCATGGGACACGAGAAAATGCATGAAACTTACACAGTGCGTTGATGATGTGTTCAAATGAATACTCCTGATGTACTACTACGTTTGACAGATTCGCGATACGCGAGATAGCGGACTTCAAAACATTCGAAAGTTTGCTCTAAATGCTTGAAAGGTAGGCAACATTTCATACACTTGTGCTGAAGTACTGTATTTCACACGCTTATATAAACGGTTGAGGTGAAGATAATTTAAAAGTCATTGATGAAATTCACGTGTTAATTAATTAATCTGATTCCTGCCAAATGCGAATATTACTTATATAAATACAGGTTGACCCAAAGGAAACTTCCCGTCCCGTTAATTTCGTAACCAATTGATTTCCAGTAGGAATACCGATACACGCCCCCATTAATTTAAGTGATTACGACCATCGTAGTCAAGCATTGCATGCTACCCTTTCTATTATGGTCTAGTGGTAAAAAGTGAAATTTTCTTAAATGACAACATGGGTCAAGTGACACGGCATATCAACGGACTTTTAATTTCTATTTACAAAAGCATGTTGTCATTTACTAGTTGCTTTGAACGCTTAGCAAGAAATTGCGTTTGGAAATCTCAAATATTACAAAGTGAAGCTTGGTAATATATTTTTGTTTTAATATAATTTCAGTAAGTGACGGTAACAAAGAAATTGTAGAAGCTCTTTTGAATCTCTTTGAAGCAGAAAAAAGATGCTTAACGTAACTTGATTAATTCTTAGAGATAGAACGCAATTGCTACCCTTCAGTACTACAAAATGTAAGGTCATAATTACATACATTTGTTAGTGAGGTATTACAATTAATTGGAGCATAATTTTATATCAAATTGAAGAGAAACAAAACTTTTGGTGGCACCAGTTGGTTCAAGCAAAACAGAAATAATAAGCACTTCATTTAGACTTTTGAACCATCCTTGTGCGCGGGAAACTTCGTAAAAAATTTATATTACTTTGCAATGTACCATTAAATAACAGTTGATACAGTTCAAAATGTATAAAATATACTTACGTATGAAAAATTGGGTGTAATAATTAAACACTTTCCGATGTGCCAGGGTGACTAACGCATTTTGTGTAAATGAAACGCCGTTTGTTTTCTGATTTCAGTGATACCACATTATGATAATGCTAGTGTAAAACTTCCATTGTGTAGAATGAGCATTGACAATACATCCATTGTGTTTATTCGGTAATTTAACACAACAGATTGTTGGTCGCTTTGGAGCACCGAAAAGTGGTAAATAATTACATCCATGTTTAGCTGGTTACATATTGTTTCAAACCAAAACTTAGTTTGAAACATTTAAAAATTTCTAACATATTTACAATTGAAACTATCATATTATAGTAATGAGAAACATGCAACTGGGAATAAGGAATATTGTCAAGAACAAATAAATCTTTGTTGGTGTGCTGTTAGCAAGATAAGTAAGATTCGAAATTTTATGTTTCTTCTAATCAAGTTGAGAAGAAAATTTAACGACATTCAGCTACCGAACCGTCAGTCAATAATGATCAACATTTTACATAAATTAGATACTGAAGAACTTCACAGTCCTTTGAACACAAGACAACGCGCGTTACGAGCTCTCGTCTTCAACTATCGATCTCGACTTTCTCCACATGTTTCACGATCGATGCTTTCCACTATAGTTTATTTGTCACTGTCTCTCCTTCAGCTTGACTCTGAACCCTCCCTTCTATCTCAACCTCCAGTTTTCTCAAGAGAAAGACAGAGACTGGAATATTAAAGGACATGGATTTTATCATTAGTTGAAAAGTTTTAATTAAGGCGGATTGTGTTGCTTTAATCAAATCGGCAGTCAAGAGTGTTGGAGCACAAGAACTTTGGAAACAGAGCTTTAGCTGAAGATAACTACAAGTAAGTTACCCGTGTATCAGCCCAGTTAGGGCTTTGAGTTTCGAGAAAGTTTCGAGACTGATTCGAACAAGCTAGCAACAGATATAGATTTATTTCAGTATCCTTCGTCACCTCCATACCATTAATACCACTACTAAGTCCATGACAAATGTCTACGTGGGAGATAAAATACATGTATTTCATCCGTTCTTTCCCTTAACTCTGTAGTATTTTTCCCATTCTCATCTTTTTAGTTGTGTGTTTGCTCATTCCCTCCCATCTTCTTTATTACCATCCTCATCCGTTTCCTTCTCTATAAGCTGTAAATCAATATTTTTTTTTCTCTTAGTCTAGATAAGTTTCAGTGTAACTTTTACCTTCATCTTAACATTGTGCATTGTTTTGCTTTAGGAGGTGTTGGAGTTTCAGAATGGAGGTGGAAGAAACTATCCGTTTCAGAATTTGTTTTCTTTTTTCTAGTTATTGTGTCGAAGAAAAACAACCGACTTATACTATAAATAACAACAATTTTGCTTCGTTTCTTTGAAGGTAAAAATACTGTTCACTCTTCTGTGTCCCTCAAAAAACTATATTTAACAATTACTTTCAGTGTCTTTATTTTAAACGATTATTTCTCTATGATTTAATTACTATATTATCCGTTACCCCATGAACATTTACATTCATTTGCTTTTACGAGGGAATATGGACATGTTTTAATTATCGCCCTGAAGGAAAAGAGGCAGAAACATAATTTTGTTATATTGTCGTTACGATTTCTCTACATAGTTATCGTCGAGAGTCACACAATTTCCTCAGACTTTCTTGACCTTTCACAGGTTGTCATTGTAGAAGTCTGCAGATTGCTTTCAAAACCACTGTTCCACTACTTGAATGTCGTCATTTTTGTCGTTGAGTCGTCGAACCAGCAATAATGTTTCATCTTTGGGAACAACAAAAAGCCACGCCTGCCGAGATTGGGAGAATTGGAAAAACACTGTAAGATTTCAAAGCCACAGTAGCTTGCTATCTGAACCGCAACTTGAGTGAGCTGGTGCATAGTTCGTACGGAAACGAACAGCTTTAGTGGAGCCAAAATGCAGTTCATACATTTTGACATACATTAGACATACATAGCTGGTCGTAAATGATTTTCCATTCACTATCATAACGAAGTCCAGTTTTCTTGACGAACATTGGAATCGTTACGCGTTGGTCTTATAGGAAAAAAATCTTAATGTTCTTCACTGTGGCCCCATCATTCGTGCGTTCTTCTATTCCTTCCTTGGCTCGTCTGTAAAGAAAATATGGCCAGTTTGGGATTTATTTTTGACCTCGGAACAGTGTCATATGACAGGCAACCATCATAATAAACAGACATAATTTCATCATGAACTTGCCGGGCGCTGTTCATCTTAGAATTCAGGTAGTCTATCACCCTGCGAGTCTTAACCATCTCCATCTTTCCGATTACTGATATCTAGCAAAACGCGTAGGAAACTAGAGGACACAAGGAATTTTTTTTCACCGTCCATAAGGATGTACGTAAGTATCAGTAAATACATAGAGCTCAATAACTTCCAGGTTATAATTAAAACTTTAGTGTCCCCTCGTATATGTCCCATTCTGCTGGATGTCTGTACAACTCTTCTTTTTACAATTTGATTGTTTACTATAATCTATGATTGTTTTGAACCATGTATTGAATATATTTTAAAAAAATATATCAAGCTAGAGAACTGAAATGCAGGAGATGAGGTTAGAACAAGTTACAAGAGAGTATCCAGAAAAGGGTAAAGTTCATGTTTGGTAAACGATGATGTTTATATAGTTACACAAAACATGGTACAGTCAAGGACAATGGAAAGTTCAAATGTTGGTCAAATGATAAATGGAAAATTAAAGAATCAAACAATAACATATGCTATTATTGATAGTCAGAATGCATGAAGGATAATATTGAAAATGATTCATTGACCTGGAAGGAGGAAAGAGAGAGGAAGAGAAACGAAAGAGGTGAAATAAAGTTAGAATTTGAAAAGAAACTAAAAATGGAATTGCAGGATGTGATTTCTGTCGGAAATAAATGGTATGAGAATCAGGATTTCAAAGACAGAGGTAGTCAAAGTAATAACTCAATGACAGCAAATGAACATTATTTTATTGAAGTATTATCGGAAAACAATTTACAACTTAACGATGTAGTAGAATGTAAAGAGGTAACAAACAGTAACCAGGAGATGACGAATAATATTAGTAAGAAGGAAGAGGACAGTAATCAAGCTGTAGAAGTGGTAGATACTCAAGTATTGGTAGACGAACGTGTAAACACAAACCCTAGGCAACAGATGGAACAGAATTTAAATCAAATGATGTTTGATAGAAAAATAATATCAATTGAGGAGAAGAAACACGAGCAGGAAAAAGTGTGTAATGTCAAAAGGAAGAAAATGATTCACGGTCAATGGAATAAGAAGAGATGGATAAGGAAAATGGAATCAAAGAGATCAAAGTAAGGGTACATAAGTTATCAGAAAGAAAGAGGCAAACCATTCTAAAGGAAAATGTGGTCATGGGAATAAAAGAAAAGTATGAGTGTGTCTCAAAGTAGGAAATCAAAAAGAGATAAAGTTCCGAGTGTTTATACCACAAATCCTTTACATCTGTCATTAGAACTTGACGATGTATCTAATAAAGAAAACGAGAATGTGGTAGATCTGAGTGTAAACATACAAATGAACAAGATTAACAAGATTGCATCCCCATATAAAAATCTTGTACCGGATTATTTATGTAACAAATTTGCGATTCATTTGAAAAAAAATAGTACTTAAGAAAAATAAAAAAAAAATACATGAATCAATTTGGCAACATGTATAACGGAAAGAGAAGTGTAGTACCTAAAATGAAACGAATTTACAAAAAATGGCAAAAAGAAAGGAATAAATTAGAGAATAGGGTTCTCAATTATGGGAATTAAGAAGGTACCTTCTTGCATACCAGGTGTATGCATAAGTTTTTGCCGGTTTTTGTGGTAAAGAAAACACGTAATTTTCAAGGGAAATAATTTCGTTTTATTCAGAATATTGGCCATCGTCTTCTACACATTTCGCCCATCTTTCAGGTAATTTATGCATACCATGCCAAAAAAACTGCTCGTCTTTTGCAGCAAACCATTCGTCGAGCCATTTTCCAATGTCTACGAAATTGCTGAAGTGTTGCTCTGCGAGCGCGTACCCCATTGATGCGAAGAGGTGATAGTCAGATGGCGCCAGATCTGGGGAGTACGGCGGGTACGGAAGGATGTCTCATCCAAGCGATTTCAAGGTGTGTTTCACTGGTTTTGCTGTGTGAGACGGCTCATTGTCGTGTAACACAATCACTTTGTCATGTCTTCGGGCCCATTCCGGTCGTCTTTCGATCAATGCGTGATTGAAACTAATCATTTGTTGGCGATAGCGTTGTGCATTAACAGTTTCGTCGGGCTTCGAGAGTTCATAATACACAATACCGCTCTGGTCCCACCAGACACAAAGCATGGTCTTCTTGCCGAAGCGATTTGGCCTTGGTGTTGAAGGAGCGGCTTCGCCAGGTGAAAACCACGATGTTTTCCGCTTCGGGTTTTCAAAATAAATTTTCGTCACCCGTCACAATTTTTCGTCACCTTTTCACAATTCGATACAAAAAGGATTTTCTTTCGTGACGTTGATGCAGCATTTCACAAGTGACTTTGCGATTTTCCATTTGACGTTCATTGAAATCGTGTGGGACCCATTTACCAAGTTTATTGATCGTCCCCATTGCTCGTAAATGTCTGCTGATTGTTTCTTGTGACACATTTAATGCTTTCCCCAATTGCTGTTGAGTTTGAGTTGGGTCATCCTCCAATAACACCTGCAATTGCTCGTTTTCGCACTTTTGTGGTCTACCAGAGCGCGCACTGTCTTTCACATTGAAATCACCACCTTTAAGTTGTCGAAACTATGCCTCACATGTTCTAATCGATGGAGCGTGTTCACCATACGTTTCTACCAGCACACGATGACTTTCAACAGCCTTTTTCTTTTGATTAAATAAGAAAAGCAATGCGTGTCGCAAATGTTCTTTTTCAATCACAAACTTCGCCATGATCAGTGAACGATAAAACAAGGACGCTAGTGTTTGGCGGACTCAACTTGTGTGTGTTTGTAGTTTAATGTAAGACGAACAAAATGACGTACTTGGCAAATGAATACGCTGCGTATTTTTCGCTGGCACCATCTCTTAGGTAAACCGGAAACTACTTATGGATACACCTGGTATTCTATACTGTACTGATGTGTTTTTGATCATATTGTTTTTTAAACAAGCACAAGAAATATGTCATAGTGACTAACATAAATAAAAATGTCTCTACGGAATTATATAGATATAGTTGGCAACATTGTACTTAGAAACATCGTAATCAAACAGAAGAAAGTATAAGATGTATTAGATATCCAGTGTTGGTCATCAGACTGTATAAAATAGTTTCCGTGAGAAATAATGGCATTTTACCTGTGGGTCCTTGGTAATTGCGGCGACCTAAAATTGCCTTGTTAATGTTGGGGTTAAGGAACTCGGAAGAGTTGTGGCAAACATCATTCAGCAAATAACTGTTTTGCTCAGGTTATATATTTAGAATCAAAGAGAAACGAAAAGTTAACAAATGCTTAACGTATCATCAGTAAATATTATTTTCGCACAATATACTATTCCTTATCCAACAAAAGATATGAAAATACTCCAGAAGAAAGACATTTCAGTATTTTGTTTTACTTTTAGGACAAAGGACAGTATATTATTTGCTTCATAAATAAATTGTAAATTGTTTCATACCTTTGGTGTTTCTGGGTACCCAGAATGAAAAAAAAAGATTATTGGGATAAATAGATAATAAGAAAGCAAATTACTAAACTGTTGAATAAAAAGATATAAAAAGAAAGAACATAAACGTTCTATTTCCATCCTTCGGGATTCATTTCTATTGCATTTCTCTTAGTTTTCTCTTTAATGTAATTTTCTAGTCATAAAGCCTGAAAATCTTTGATATGCTATGCATCCTATTTATTTGTGTTGTTTAATATTATCTTTTTTTTTGTTTGGCATCTATTTTTCTTTTTTTTTTACGGATTTAGTTTCCAGTTACCTTCTTTCAGCCTCCTCTTCTCTAAAGTGTCTGGTTAGCATTATTCTTTCTTCTTACTACTGATATTTTTGTAGATCATATTATTACAAGACGTCAACTCCAAACGCCCCGCAAGTTAAATCAATCAGTCCATTTTCTTGAAATTGTTGGACAAGTAATTATCTTTCTCGAGTAACAAGTATAATGTCTTTCCCTGGCTACATAGTTGAGTGGCTGTCTGTTGTGTGTTTATTGTATCGCTAAATCATGTAAGGAATAGTAAGTAAAATGAAGAAAAGACGAACGAAACTAGTTTATTAGAGTTGACATACGGAGCATGGGCTTCTTTTAAGTTAAGGAGAGGATAACCTAAGTTTGTCAATCGTACCAAGTCTACTGCATTACAATATCATATTTTCCTTATATTTTATGGATTTTCTCCTTTACTTTCTCAGGATGTTACACATAAAACTGTTCTGTCATAATTATTAAAGTAAAACTGCAGAACTACCTTCATATTTGAAATTGTGAATGGAATAATGGTTCCTCCAATAGAGGAAAATAGAACATTAACACAGAATTACACATGCAGGAAAGAAAAAATTGTTTCATGTGCTACTCACTCTCTTAATAGCCGGTTACTGCTGGGTTTGCTTTGAATAATAGTAGTAAGTGCATTAGTTGAGGATCATAAGTTCTTGATTACACATGACATAAAATGTAACGTATTCCAGACATTAGTTCGTCTTCAATTCAAGTTGCTATTTCAGCACATTTTCTGATGGTAATTTGAAGTGACAATTACTTATGTTTCAACTGTACGTTATTTCCAGACCAGGTCAAACGTGTGGTTTGGTTCTCGACGACAATGTCTACAAAGCTCTGGGTTCGAATATCAACAGGGGCATTTTAGAGACCTAAGGAATTTTACAATCGAGTCTGGTCCCAGTCATTAGTTACTAAAATGGTCCCAAAATAAGATATTAAGATTTTATACACTTGTTTTTGATGAGAAAAGGTGATCATGAGATATATAATATAGACATCAGGTTCCCAAATGTCTATATTATATCGACAAATATTCAAACAAATATTCGTTTGTTTACTAGGTGATATCTTTATGTTTCTTGTTCAACAAAGATATATATTTTGCGGAGCCCGGAATTATTGGCCCACCTCCAACTTTCACATCATCGTACAAGCCATCTGCAGAGGCGGATCCTTGTAGTCTAAGGCTTAGACTATAAAAAGACACTGGTATTTGTAAGACCCTCGACTGCTTCTGTTTCAACTACTCTACATTTTCGTACTGCAATGGTCAATGAAATATTGGGTAATTGCTATGCTTACCTTAGTTTTGACACATCACAGGTAAACGTAGTGTAGACGTCACAGATAGCGCTGCCGGTGTGTTAATCAGTAGCCACACAATCGGGGAGACATTAGAGCAGCTACAGGTACAGACAATGAGACTGGACGAGCAGACAGGGACATTATATCGTGTCTGTGAATTGGAGACCGATAAGGAGCACATCAGGCACTGTTTACTTTTTAGTTCGACGAAGGAAGTAATGCTGCATGTTTATGATGAGCATGCAATTGACGATAACACATATCGTTGCTGGTTTCAAAAATTCAGTCGTGAAGACAGAAGCTGCAAAGGTCAATCACGGTCTGAACGTACATCAGTATTTTCGGAAGATAATCTTTACCAAACCGTACGAAACAGTACGAATACAACCGTAGTGGTATTATCGGAAACCTTCCAGGTACGCTGGATAACAGTTGAAATCCTTCTCGGACCACATGATTTAACCTCAAAGTCCGATCGCTGGAGTCTACATCAGCTGAGTGCAACTCGACAAGAGGGGAGCATCGCGACCTGTTTCCTTAATTTTCCGATACAGAAATGAACTGTTCTTGACACTCGTTGTCACGGTTGATGACCAAAGGGACATGGAACATGAAGCGTCGAAGTAGCGTGTGTCACGCTTCTGAACTGCCTCAATCGTCGTCCAAAGCATAACTTCATCTTAATATGTTATCTGGTGTTATGTCAAAGGAACAATTGAAGAAATAGGGGTCCTGGAACATGGAAAACCATTAATATTAGGGAAGACTCTTCTATTAGCAGAATTAGGAAAGACTGCGACCAGTAATTTCCGAAAGGGGACCGACCTGATCAATCAACATGGAACCATCATCCAGACGATTATCACGCCTGGCCATATGCTGCTGTAATATCCCGTCAAACTATGATAGACTTTGGTTAATATATTTTACCCCACCCGACCTATTTTCCTGACTTGGCCAAAAAGGTAATTTGTTTCATGTTTTTTATAACTCATTAACTCGCAAAACCTTTCATGATGCAGAGGCTGTGAAAACTGCCGTACAAAAGTCCTTCGACTACAAGCCTCAATACTTCAATCGATATGGGATATCTGCTAGAACAATGCAAGATGTCATCGATTGTGATGTCGATTATGAGCAGTTTTAGGTTAGTTGTTTGCACTTCTACATGCATACAATAACATGGATAGATCTTTTGCACGTACCCAATATAATAACATTTTGCTTCACTCTTACCGGAAGTCTTTTTGAAGTGTAGTCTTTATCTCAATGCAGTGCGATTCGCTGCAAAGAATTCATAGAAAACAAATCGTTAAGTAAAACTATAATTATATACACCGAATGATCTTTGAGTTTTGAAAACCTACTTAGAAACGGGTAGATGACGATTTTCAAATGGAGAAATTGTGCAAGGAGCCTTTCACTCTACATGCTCATTTAGTTCCACACCTTGTGCAGTAGCCTTGTGAGTTTGTCTATATTCAAAATAATTGGACTACTAGATATCATAGTCCGTTTTACCGTATTGCAAACATGTTGAAAAGGGTTAGAGTCCGGTTAGCTTGAGAGCTACGGAATTATGGATAACTCATAGTGGTGATCCTTCAGTCTTTGCCTAAGGACTTACGTGTGATCTTCTTCAAACTTGTGCAGCCTAAGGAGTATGCTTTTCTTTAACATTACCTACAAATTATTTTATTTTACTTTTTCAAACATTAAAGCAACGTAACTATTTAATTAACCAGTTAATCTTATGTTTCGTCTCCAACAGTAATGTGTTCTTTGTCCATAATTGTATATTTCAACTTGGTTTGTATAAAGTGGCATATTTAAATATATATATATATATATTAGCGATCTTTTGATACTTGCCTATTTTGATTTTGGTGACATTGTAAAACTTTCAGCGTTTAGTTATCCTAGTAAGACTGTTCAGATAACCTTTCAACATATCGTTAACTTCAAAAAGTGCATTTATGTTAATTTTACATCTTTATGTTATCTATATTTGACTTTTGGATTATTATATTTCTGAGCATAAGCAATTTATTCAGCTATGCCAGATCAGAGGAATGAGTCTAGAATTTGCTACCAAGGGAGAAGAATTTACTCAACCTTTAATTATAAATTTTATCTTCAAAGAGTTATGAGAAATAGAAATACTATGAAATAGAAATACTATAGATGAGAATGTGATTCTTTTGAACTGTGCAAATTTCGTTTTAAAATGTATGTAATATTTTTATTCAGGATTCAATAAACGGAATAATAAGGCCTCCTGTATACACAATTGATATAAAGCACTGTAAATCTTGCTTTCCTTTGTTCTAGTGGGAACTTTATAAAAACTACATGATTTAACGACATCGGTATTTTAAAACTATATAAACAAATTTTAGAGTATTTGTTTCTTTAAGCTTGATTGGAAGCAGACGTGGAATTACACGGTAAAAGTATACTTACATTAAACATTTTGTACGCATGTTTCCTATATTTCCCTTTGTTTTGTGAGCAAGAAGTGTGCTAAGTTCCTGATGTTATGCTGAGGAGAGTTTTAATAGTAGCTTACGAATTACGTTCTGATAAATATATTTTAAACGCTTTTTATAACGAGTTTGCCGAAAATGTTTCTTTGTAAACTCCAGATCACCTATTTCTTCGTCCAGTATCTTTCTTGATCTGTTTGTTAAAAACAATTGCATATCATGGAAGCTACCATTGGGTTCAAGCTACCGTTGGGTTCAACCCCAACTACCTCCAGCAATGCAAACATCATATTGATGTAATGTAACCTGTATGAAAATCATACAATAGCAGTTCAAAATCTACACAATTAATGAATGGATGTTAAAGACTATTTAGAAGGTCTTAAAATCTATTTGTTTGTTATTTAAAGTAAAGGTTTAAAATGATATTTCTGTTTCTTATAGTAAAGTATTGATGTTATCAGGCATATTATGTAGTTTCACTCTGATATCGTGAATATGTAGTAATTAGTTTTAATTTAAAATAGACAAATCTTTTTTAAAGGAATCATAAGTGTCATATGTTGGCGTTAACGGTTTTCCTAAAGATACTTTAGTACATCAATGGAAACAACTTAATGTTAGCAAAACAACAACATAATAAATTAAGGGCAATCAATATTTGTGAAATGCATAAAAAATTGTGTGTTAACCCATTCCGTAATTACAGGAGCTTTTCATGATTTAAATTGATAATTGAGAAAATTGGAGAGGGATGATGTTGTATTGATTAGATTGCTTTATTAACGCAGCAAGCGGTGGCGTCAAACAAATTAACAAGATCACGACTAAACCACAAATGATACGCGTAGGAGTTTCTTCAGTTAGTTGACTTTTACTGATGCAGTTTTGCCTGGAAATATTTTTTATAGTTAGGAATGTTATATCCTAATTTACGACAGATAATATTTTTCATAATCTTGTTTGTTCGTGTTTTTCAATCAACCTGTGAACACCGAAAAATAAAACGCAGGTAACTTGCTCATCAGGGTTTGGCGTGCATATTACATAATTCTAATTATATCGAGTCAGTTAATTCCGACAGAAAATCCACAATCTGTAGTTAAAACAATCCACTCCACCTTAACTGAAGAACGAAAATGCCAAGCGTCGAAAGAGCAAACTTTTGGGAAGTATGTTTTTTATATTCCAAGTGTCACTAACTTTAGTTTATACGGTCCTGTAAACTCAGAATGACAGTTCATTATACATGCTACTTATTTATGTCACGTCCACAGAACACTCATTTACATTGGCTTCTTCACAACTAGGTTCCACTTCATCAAATTCGTAATCGAAATCACACCTACTTCCATCTAAAACGGTAGCAATTTTGTTCAATACTTTGCAAAACTGTCTTTATGCATGCCATTGCAGAATGAAGTTCAACATTACACAGCAAATTGTACGTGAACTTCAGCAAAAAATAAAACTTCAAGCAACGCCACTATGTGGACGATTCCAAAGCTACCTAACGCACTCAAAGATAAATAGGTACGCTAGAGCAGTACAGACTTCAGAAATTGTACAATATGATGCTCTATTATTATTATTATTATTATT
>JAGDQP010000670.1:0-18519 GCA_022664845.1 Lepisma saccharinum | reverse complement strand
TATTATTATTATTATTATTATTATTATTATTATTATTATTATTATTATTATTATTATTATTATTATTATTATAACATGATGTTGAAAACTTCACTAATTCTACATGTTGGTCTAAAGGTATATTTTTCTAAAGATTTTATGGCAAATCGTTACATCACTTTATATTATAAACAGTGAATCCGCCTCAGCCCCTGTGTCCCACCCAAATTCTCGAGAAAACACCAAACTAAAAAAAAAAAAAAAAGATCAAAAATAGATAGAGACCATGCAAACCTCCAGTTACATCCTAACAATTTTGGCTTTACTCCTACAAACTGAAAATCTGGCGGAATCCCTGATCATAACACAGACTACCAAGTACAGAAACACAGCGATCAAAATCCTACAAAAATAAATGAAAATGAATTTGCGGTTATAAAGTAATGTTTACTTTTGAACTTTGAGGATTTGTAAAAAGAGTTTTTTCGTGTATACACAAAATCAAAAGAGCGAAATTTCGCTCGATTTGAGCTAAAAAAGGGAACACTCTTTTAGAGTCAATTTTCATCGGACAAAAATGAGAAATTTCTATTCTCATTTCTCAAAATATTTACCGATTTCCAGTACGATGGATACACAGTGTCATTTCATCGTTGATGTTTCTACAGATAAAATAGATAATAGTAGATGATGACATTTGAACTGACAACCCCACGCTCCGGAGTCGACTGTGTTTACCATTTTTTTTAAAAATTCGAAGCAAACTATTACAATATAATATTTACACAACTCTTCTATAGCACTTCATATACATAAATATAACAATTTAATACAGTGCAGCACGACCATATTGTGCGTAATTCTTGATTCTAATCTTTTTCGTTATTTTATTAAAGGCCAATTTTTAGAAAAAATCAATATACAAATTCACATCAGTACTTTCTGTATCTTTCTTCACAAAATCCAAAGTTTGTGCTGACAACCATGTTAAAAATTTCCGTCTAGCTGGCGGAAAATATCGAAATACTGTTTCTTAAAATACTTTTTTGTACATCAATACTTCTTATTTGGTAACGAGTGAATCTTTTAAAGATCTGAAAAAAAAAGACATTTGCTGCTATTGATTACATTCAAAGATATAATGAAATAAGAAATATGAAAGATCACATTCGACGCATTGATCAGACTGACTAATTAATACCTTTCTTTTTGTGAAGATTGGTCCCACATGATTTTAGATTATACACTTGGAGAAATAGGCGGTAATGAATAAAAGGATTGAACTTGAGGGGAAAAAACCTTCAAATATTCTCCCAATCTTCCATATGTTAAATATTCAATTGGTTCTTACAACTAGCATTCCGATTTTGAATAAACACATGCATTTGTTTTAACAGTCCACTTGTCTATGTCAATATGATTTTTATACGCATAAACTATTCCCATTATTGTGTGATTGAACGGTAACATCGGTGCCTACAACGATCTTAGATTTATTAGTGTTACTAGTTCAATCCTGTTTAAAACTATCATCATAATGCCACAAGGCAGGTTTTCACTAGAATCACATATTATATCTATGCATCGGTGTATAAACAGGGCTTTAGCCTGAGCTTGGATGTTTTTCAAACCAGCACCTCCGTTCGCAACAAGGAAGATATAAAAATATATTGAACACAGCATTTGTTTATACCATATAAACATGGCGTATATTTAGCGATGTTTGCCCAAAAATCTGTTGAAACGCTATTATCTGCGTAATATAGTAAGCTTTACTAACGACGAAGATATTTATAAATCTCACTTGGTATATCAAGGACGAAAAACATTCCTTATACGCTTTTAGATGTTTGACCATTAGACCTAATATATCATTAGATTTATTATTATCGTTTTTAACACCTTCGTCCATGTCATTCACAATATCTTCATTTCGTCTATCAGGTTAACATGTTTTAATAATGATACGGAAATATTTGATTTGCAATTTATAGCATGAGTTTCCGTTGGATTAACCTGATAGCATAACAAATACCTTCAAATAGTGAAAAATGCATTGAAAACCAAAATTTAAAAAATATTAAATGCCATCTGCATAATTTAATATACGAAGTGGGTTAAATGACCTCTATAGATTGATATATTTCCTTAACCAATGGAATCATAACTATCGAATACATTATAGCTGTACAACATCCTTGCATGAGACCACGGTTTAATTTTATTTTGTATCATGCTGATCCACTGATTGAAAGTTTAACATAGCGGTTATTATATTTGAATTTTGAATTTATTTTAAGACCTTTAGGCAACTGTGGCTCAGGTCGTATTGATGATAATGGAATGAACTGGTAGAGTGAAGTAAGTGGGAGGAAACGAGAAAACCTACTCACACGGTGATTGTCCACTACAAAGCCCACGTTGAACGGTCATTAATCATCCATGGAAGTAGAGAAATATATTTTTGAAAGTTCAGTTCTTCCGTAAGATCATGTACATACTTTTGTGATACTGAGTCGTGTGCTCTGGCAAAGTAGGATTTGGGAAAGAGAAAAGGGAGGATTTCCTCTCCTCTTGAAACAGACTATCGCGTATAGAATATAATAACACAAAAATCGGGTTAGACCCGCTAACTCCACTTTGACAACAATGTAATATTGATTTCAATAAAGAACGTAACGTATCCGCTATTTATTTGAGGAATATTTTCTAGTCTATGTTTTGCATATGGATAGGCCGTAGATTATTAATTGATGGCATTTCATTACTCTTGTTTTAAAAAATATACCAATAGAAGTAAAGATATCTCCCACTACTTGAGGCGAGTCCAAAAAGAATTAAATAATGCCGGTACTTGCTCTTTAAAACGTACCGCCCACTTGGCCCAAAGACCATGCCAACCAGTTGATGCTGATAAATTTAATTGATTTACGAGGGGGGCGGAAAGAAAACCAAGTCGTTTTCTGGTGAGTAAATCTGTCGTAATACATGCTTGCGCTGCTAGATGCCTCTTGCTGTGGCCCTTTTGCATCAGTCTAGCAACAACCGTATTCGTGTGAAGTCGGCGTATCATGTAGAAATCTTTTTTATTAAGCGCATCTCGCTTGTTCGGCGATTTTTGTTGATGACTGAAAAGTGGAAGCAACACGTTAAGCTATGCAATTCTGATTTAGTTTGGAGAAACAGCTGTAATACTTGAGACGCTTACAAGGAAGCTGCTTAAGGTAAAACAACGAAAAGATAAATTATTAAGTCTATTTAATGTAGCTCAATATTTTTTAATTTTAGTTGATCGAGAGTTAGGTGATATCATAACGGAACTAACATTATAAAAAAACATATTTATTAGAGTGGTTATCCCATGTCGAGGGCACTTCAAGACCAACCTCGCTCAGGACGATCCTTGGCCTCCCAAACGAACGAAAATATCGCCAGAGTTCGCGGACGGATCATAGAGGAGCGTAACAGAACCATTGACCAACTTATTGACTTGTGTGGTGTGCCCTGGCGTTTCTGCCAACGAAATTTGGGCAAGTAATTGCAAATGAAAAAAGTTGCAGCAAAATTCGTGCCTCATCAGCAAACACAACCTTGATTGTGAAACAATTTTAACCGAAAAAACATGATCTAGCTTTCCACCCACCATATTCAGTTGATCTTGCTCCAAGTAACTTCGTTTTGTTCCCCAAATGAAAACTCTTCAAAAAGAAACATTTTGCAGATGTGAAAGGGATGTAGAAAAAAACGAGAAATCCATTAAAAGGTACCACTTGGCAAGAGTTTCACGACTGATTTGAAAATAGAAAACACATTTAAACCGGTGCTTTGAGTCAACTAGACAGTACGTTCGAAGCGATTCAAGTTGTGACACACAAAAATTAATACACAATATTTTATTACAAAATTCTGGTTACTTTTGGGTCTCCCTCGTATAGCATCCTTCACTTCTTCAACTGTAGAAATTGGATTAACTTTGCTTGTTCAGTCTTATTTATTTTATACAAACTATCAAAATTAAATGCTTTCAATACATCGTTCGTATCCACCCTCTAACTAAATGAAATTTTATATTCATTTGTTATATCTTCATATACCTTGTTACCACTGAAAATTGTTCCCACTTCATTTTTAAAATCGTTTTTAAAACGTTGACTATATATCTTAGTTTCCCAGTAATTACCTGGGCTAGATTCACCGCCTCAGTTAAACCACATTTTTCTAACTTAAGCTAATTTTATGCCATATTGCTTCTGTAAATATACATTGTAAATTTTACATTGACGGCATTTCATTCTAGCTAACCATGTCCTCTCTTTCACAGAACGATTGTTATATTCTGTCAAATATTCTTGATAAAAAATAATTTATTTTATTTTATCCTTAAAATATTCTTTTCGAAAACATTTGTATTAATAAATAATATTTTTTTCTTTTTTACTCATACTTGAAGAGCATTTTCTTCATATTTCTTACATTTATTTATAACGTTTCATCCATCCTTAGTTAATTTTATAAAAATTTGATTTTCTAATAATTCCCGATTTTAATACCATGTAGATGATAATTGCAAGTTTAATTTTAACTTCCATTTTATAGAACTGACCAACATTAGGTGGTCTGAAAAAGCCAGACGTTTTACTTGTATTTGTTTGAAATCAGTTTTCAAGTCTTCTGCACAAAATATAAAATACAGTTTACTCTGAGAAATGCTTGACATGAAAGTTATTAATGGGATATGGGGTTTCAGAACTTTTCATACCACACATAATTTTAAGACTTTTATTTACCCCGTTCAAATTTTTCACTATGATTATAATTTGAGGATATTTCAGTAACTTTGTAAATTGAATTGAAATCTCCTCATAAAATTAACCTCTGCTTACCGATTCCTTGCAGAACTCATACTGATTCATTTTAAACATGTCCTCCCTTTGTTTCACCATTTTGGAACCACAATAGAAATATACATTTATCAGAATTATTCCTTCTATTTTGACTGCATAACTTCTACTTCAAGTTGATTTGTAATAATCGTACACTTTTATATCTTGGCGAATGAGGAAAGATAAACCTACGTGCTTATCTGCATCATAATATTTCAAGTAATTATAATTACGGACATGAATGTTGTGGAATGTTATTTCTTGACTCGCCAAAATACGAATAATGAATTCGTTTAAGCTTTTTCTCAAGATTTTAGATTTACTATCAATGAAACTATGATGTACTTTAAAGGTAGCTATCTTTATGACGTACATTCTTTTTATTTTGTAGGTGAATACCGAGGAGGTTTCTTGTTCCTCATTTGATTGGATAAAGGTTAGAAATCCAGTTACAAATATAAACATTGTATATATAACACTTCCATCGTTCATTAAGCTTGTTATGCGCAACTAAACGGTAGATATTTGATATTGATTGAGCATAAAGTCAGTCAAATCACGATGTTCCTTTTATTGACCCATCACTTGAAAAAATAGTCACTATTGTCTGATTTCGATCTTTTTGTTTCGTTTCTCTATTAGTTGTTTTTGACTTTTTTTTTATATGGCAGGTTGAAAATGGGTACTTACCTCGGTTTGTCTTTACGGGATTTCAAGAGATAACTGCATCTTCAATATCTTCCGTTTCCTCTTCCTCTGAAGACATAAACATCCACTGTTCCTCTTCACTTAAGCTTGTTTCTACTTCTTCCGATTACAGAAAACCAAATTATCTATTAATATTTCAACTGGTTCTTAAGATACACAGGATCGATTAAACTACTCTATTATGGCACTTTAAACAACGCTCAACACAGATTTACTTACACATTCCGTCTTTTCGATGGTGTCACTATCAGTATCATCTATTATTTCACTTTCTTTCACACCCTCATCGTCACTTTCGTAGTTTGCGCCGTTTAAGCTTATCACCACTTCCTTTTTTGGGGGGTGGGTGGAACTTCTCGACCTTCCACTGGATTTCCTGTCTCTTTCCTTTTTCTTCCAACATACGACGTACTTCAACTACCGTCGGAAATTTAGTATGATTTACGACTAATTGTTTGTTCTTCTCATAACTTGATATAATTTTCGGCATTTTTCCATTCGCGTTTTCAATATTTCCTCCATTCGACATCAACTGAATTTTATAATTCACTAATTTAACAGAACAAGCATTTGTCTCTTTATACTGTTAAAGAAGAGCAGTCCACGACCGCTATACACTTTGAAACGCAAATTATCTTTATGATTCAGCTTGACTATTTTTTATATTTCGCCAAACTGAGCTAGATATGTTTTCGCTTAAATTTATACTCTAAAGTTTCCATACCACACTTATACAAAACTTATATATTGTTATTTTAACAAAAAGAAAACAACAAAAATTCACAAAGTGATCAAACCTTTATTACTCTCACCTTCCGCACTTCACCACACTGGCTAAAACCAAATTTCTGTTCTAATACGGAGCTCGTCACTACACACCTGCTCTGACGACCATCTATCTAGAACTGAACCACTTTACCACACTACCAGTACAGTAACTGTTACTCTTGCTTTAGTCTCCTTTTATCACGCTTATAAATTTTGCCCTTTTTTCTTGCAATCCGTATTAATTTTGCACAAATGAATTTCCATCTCGTAAATAGTTCGCTGAAGCCCCTTTCCCAACGATGTTGTGTTCTACATTTCCACCTCCCGGTTGCTACATTCACGTGATAGTTTGAAGAAGTAGTACAGAGATCTTGCTTCCTTTCTCGCAAATTTTATACTTTAGTCACTTCAGGAAGATAACTTACTACTGTTTTATTTACCAGCAGAAAAAATATTCCTGTCCCGATCAGGAATCGAACCCACGGCATTTTAGCGTTGATTTAGAAAGCAAACGCCTTAACCATGAGTTATTTTCACAGCTGAAAATTATTGGCAAGATTTGTCTTATTAGAACACCACTATATTGAGTCACTTCAAGTGGAACATAATAAAACAAACTTACTGTTTGTGTAAATAATTATATTTATTTCCTTCTGCGTGGATGTTTTCGTAACAGAACAAGCCTGTAGTTGCTTTTTCTATATTTTGCACTTTGTCTTTCTTCCAGAGTATCCCGTTTAAATCCATAACGTATTATTTTATACGTTTAAAAGCAGTATAATAATTTACTTTTTTGAAACTGTTTTTCTTATAGATGAAAATCCTTTGTGAAAATTATTATTATTAGAATGAAAGGTTATTAACATTTCTCCTCACACTTTACGCAAGAAACTGCCCATATGTAATTGGATCATTCCATGACAAATCATCCAATTCTAGAAGAATTGGTTGCACCACCGTTTTTTTTTTCGAATGTTGGTTAAGAACCACTCTTGAAAAAAAAAGTTATGCACTTATTTCACCCGCCACGACCATATTTCCAACATGACGGGTGTCACTTTTTACTCCCGTAGGCCTGTTGGGAAAACTGAACATCGTAATAAATTAAAGAGCTTGAGACCTAAAACAAAAGTCGTTGTGTAGTTCTTGAAGTGTACTTTGAAGATGCGGAATCACCTTTTCTGAAAATGAATTCCTTTATTGCAAAACTTGGGCTGAAAATTAATAACGAATGTTATAGAATTAGATTTTTAAACCAATGTTTCGGGATAATGAAGTTGAATGGAAGACTGAATATTTTTGTAACAGTTAGACCTACCAGCCGGAGTCGGGACACAACAAATCATGGTCTTAATCACACCCCTTTTTATCTAGTAAGGTTAACATAATATAATATGAATTGTATGGGCGGTAACAGCACTATGGCTGGTGCCCTTTCCGGTATTATCTACTAAAGGTTGGCAACTCTGACAACCTAATAACGCCGTCTTCTCGTTTCTTACATATTATCTCTCAGGATACATTCATTGTCATAAACACAATTTAGCGTTTGGGTATTACTTCTGATTTATTGACCGATATTTTACGATCTTCATTGGTTTCCAAGAAACGAAGCGAAATAGGACCCATGTTTAATTTTTCTTATTGGATATCACCAATCACTTCTTCAATATTTGTCATGTATTTTGGTAACAACCTGTATATATAATTCACAGCCATATTAAATCCCCTACAGGATGAGACCTGTCCCGGAGAAGCAGTTGATCTAATGCTCCTACGCTGACGATACGTGTTGGTAGAGGAGAGCCGAAGCTCTCACATGTGATCGCCGCTGTCTTTTATTCACAACAGCTCCCAAATTGCATCGCGATACTGGATGGGCACCGTTCCAGAATGTGTTCATATGATTAAGTGTATGTATGTGAGTGCTTGTCATTGTATAATCTTTAGAGGTGGTATTGTTCCTGTTTCGAAACAGTGGAACTTCTTATATGTATAACTTAACTTCCTCAGGATCAAAGAGAGAAAGAGAGGATGAACAAGGAAATAGATAAGACATATCGAATAGAAAGCGAAGGAAACTTAAGAAACAAACCGAGCTTAAATAAATTGAAAATGGTCGTCTTGACCTGCTTCCAAAACAGCATGTAATACATTAAATCAATAACATGACACTAGCAAATCGGATTCAGCAATTTGAATTGTTTCGTTTGAAGAATTCCCTTTATTTAACGTTTTAATTCCTTCCAACGTACAATTTTTACAAATGTAGAATTGAGAATAAATTTGCTTGAATTTGTGTGTGATTTTCTGTGGGTGTGAATGTGTTGTTCCTGGTCTTTACCTCAGTACTGTATGCTTTACACCATGTATATGTTGTAGTAGTCAACATATACATGGTGATCCAGTCATATACGTAAAAATTTCGGGAGGTGATTTATCACACCAAAATAAGAATAAAAGTTCTTATAAACGTGGGTCCTATTTCGCTTCGTTTTGGAGATACAGCGTTTCCAACATGAAGCCCAAAGTCAACGCCTAACAAAATAAATAATTCTCAATAAATCAGAATCGATGCATTGAATGAAAAAGTCGTGTGCTGAAATTTGTTTCTACCATCATGGTGGATATCAGGAGTGAAAGTACGACTGCTTTCAGGAGTCCCGGACGGAAGTTGAACTAGTGACCGGGACACCAAGCACGCACACTAACCTCTCGACCAGTCCGAGTCATTGTGATCGTTAATGCATGCCAACACCCTTAACTTCTTTTTTTATGATATTGCCAAGTGTTTTTTTTTTTTCAACAACACACATTGCTACTACACTCACTACATTCTCCCATTGCTGCGGAGGCAATGGCCACAACTCCAGATACAAAGTTACTCCTGCACGTTTACGACGCAGCTAGAATTCGTCATGCCCGTTAACGAACTATTTAAGCTTTTGAGGTCGTATGGAAAACTTGCTACTTTTTGCCTTGCATCGGTTCACACCTCATGTCTCGTACACACGCGTGTTTGTTTTCTCTCTTCTATGTCAACCTTCTTTGGCTGCTGTATTACATTGCGTTCTTTCTACTAACCAGCCGAAAGTGCCTCTTCATTAACTAACACCCTCCGTCCATCCTTTGCATCTGTTACGCTTTAATCATACACATGATTATTTTCCAGGCGGGCTTCAATGCAAGGCTGCTATAACATCAGGGACGCCTGATAGCACTGACCATTCGACCAACGAGGGCGTCTTTTTTTACTACACTGCACCTGCGTAGTCACCACCATCCGACTGGATACTCCTAGTCTCTCTCATTGGTAATAAATAGGTCAAACGCTCGTTGATTGTCTTTAATTATGACCCCTGTCTGATATGCAACCACGCATTATTTTATAAAATTGGTCATAACATTAATTCTCGTTGAGATATCGATGTGCCGGCAATGAATTATTGTTACCTGTTGGCAACTCATCCCATTTGTGGTCCTTTCGACCCATCTTTACTTGGAAGATTTTCTGGGAATCCCCTACTTCCTTTGAGGAATCCCTTGCGCCCTGCTTGTAGCATTTTCCAATATGGATTTTTGGATAGTCCGGGTGTGACTTCCTCTAATTTACTCTCAACCGCCTACTCTCCGATTTTTCGTCTTCGCAATAATCCGCTCTGAAGTTCATTTTCCCACGCTTTCGGCAGGCTGTAGCTCCGTAACGCCTCGGAATTTCCCCCCCCCCGTTCCCTGGGCATTTTTTCTTTATTTTTCACTGTACTATCACCTCCCGAAGTTTGTCGGTCCGTAACCTTATCGATATATATATCGGATGACGTCTTCATATAGAAATATATGCAAGTAACATTGGAATATTGTATTGTCACCCGACATACGTTACTGAGCAATGATTGAGGACACCAGGAACCAGTGTGAACTAAAGAATGTAATAGAAAGAGATATCTTATTAATTTAGTTACATAATTTTTTACATCCAGTGAATTTACATAAGTGAATTTATTTACTTATGGCCTTTAGGCTTCTAAGGCCCAGGACGGAATAGGGAAGAGAAAAGGATGAAGGAAGATGTCGGCTTGAGTTTTAGTTGGATTAACCATACGGAATTTGCCTGGTTTCACAGAAAAACACTTAAGTAGTCAGTAGCTGGGACTGAACCCATTGTCTTTCGAATGACATGACAAAGTTCTAACATTGAACCACGGCCGCTCGATAAGAAAGAGAGGGAGAGGTTGTG
The DNA here is from genome assembly GCA_022664845.1 of Lepisma saccharinum. Taxonomy (NCBI): domain Eukaryota; kingdom Metazoa; phylum Arthropoda; class Insecta; order Zygentoma; family Lepismatidae; genus Lepisma; species Lepisma saccharinum. The sequence goes on along the minus strand of JAGDQP010000670.1, from coordinate 7,944 downwards.
TGTATGTGTGTATTTATGTAAAATATTCTCAACATGTGAGTCTATTTCAGCCTGTAATTACAAAGTACTCACACAATTGGAATTGTTTTATTTACCTTCATCCTCGGGCAAACAAAACGGCAAAGCAAACACATTTTCTGTTTCTAATTAAAGCGCTATTTTATTTAACTCTACGTTTCCAAAGAGAAATATTAATTGAACTAATAGAGCCTAGAAGATATAATTTAAAATTCTCGAAAATAATTTTCAATAAATTACTTTGAGGAATTCTTTTGATATACAGCGAAATATCCACCTTCTAACTCAGGCACTTCAAATAAATTTGGGTAGACCTAATATTTTATTAGTTTTGCCTTTAAATAAAATATGAGAGGCGCCGATTCGTCGTCCACGATATTGCGGTTTCCATTGATGTGTCACTAATTGATGTTTGGTGACTTTGTAGATTATACTAATCTTGTCTAATCGATACGAGCCGAAATCTATACTTACCACAGTCGTTCCTACAACATAATGTTTGGAATATCGTTACAGAAAGGTAGTATGTGGTTTTGTAGTGATATCTGTTGCAGTTACTCTTTTAATATTTGAACACTGGAAATTAAATATTAATCGAGTATGAATATTTAAAAACATATGAAATGAATTAGCCTGTTACTAATGTATGTCCCTTAAAGGGAATATAATTATAATGGGACAGATATAAACTATAATTGAATTTGCAGCAATATAAATGCAATTCTTCATAATGAATATACATCATAAGCCATGTAATACGTTAGTATATAGAGTTAAGAAAAAATGCAAGATCTTACCTAATGTGCAGAATTTTCAATCAAGTAGATTTAATAAAAGTGCCTCGCAACTTTGTTACCATGTGGATCCTTTACAATTAGCTTCTTAATTGTTGCTTATTATGCAATTGAAGACTACCAATTATTGTTAATTTTATTTACGTTGATAGCAACGCTATAGGAAAAGGGACCATATAATCCCACACACTCTGTATGTCCGAACGTATCCAGAAATTCAATCTCATGAACAACAAGGTGCAGAGAAGTGCTTGGAGTATTGTTGGAAATGTATTGGCTAGTCTACTTCAGAGCGGTAGGAGCCGTCTTGATGGTACAGTGGTTTAGTCTGTCCGCTAGAAGTATCGGCACCAAACTTGGCATAAATATAATTTGATACAATAGAAAATAACTGTAGGTATCCCCGACCGCAAGTATCCTTATTGTCAGTGTTGCCAACCTATTTTATATATAACTATTCTTTAAAAAAATGTTTATATTACATTGCACGTAATAGCACCAGTATTGGCTTAAACATTATTTGAGACAATAGCAAATAGTGTGAATGCCCGACCTTCCTACACACTCTTTGTCAGTGTTGCCAACCTGTATCCACAAATGAACCGCAAGGTGTAAAAATACGGCTGACGTGTCGTTGGAATCGTCTTGACAAATCTACTTGAGGAACATTCAAAACGTTTTAATAGGTACAGTGAGTCAGTGTACAAAACCATTTTTACCTTTAAATGAATTATTCTAATTATTTCCATTTAGTTATACTTATCTGCACCAAAATAGGCATGAATATTATTTGACAAATGAAAATACTATGGATGTCACTGTTTCCAAACACCCTAGCTGTAAGTGTTACGAACCTAGTTTATATACAATTTTAAGTTTTCCCATTGCTTGTATTACGTTGGACATATCCGCACTAACTTAGCATAAACTTATTGGACACAATATGAAAATAATATCACACTTGTCAGTGTTTCCAACTTTTTTTTCCGGATAACATGAAATGTTAGATACATTTCATACCAAATTACTTTGTTTGCTATAGCTTGATTTATAGTTAGCCCTTGTAGATAGCTCCTTTAAGATTTACTGGATATATTATTCGAACTATTTTTGATATAAACATGAAAAGTAACAGGGAAGAGCAATCAAAGTCCAATTTTGAAAGTTGTGAGAAAAAAAGCACATTTTAAGATGTAAGAACTTGAATTTAAATTTATCTTTATCTCTACCACACAATATCGGCCTACGTCAAAGTGCCTAAAGCACAACAATAAATTGAAATCCAAGTGCTTACAACTGAAAATGCGTGATTTCTCAAAACTCTTAAAAATGGACTTTGATTGTTATTCTCCTCACATACACGGATTATTGATGTTGTGCACATAATAGATTTTTCATGAATTATCTAATTACTAACGTAATTTTGAAAACAGTTTGATCAAATTTGTAACATTTTGCCAAGTTTCTGGTAAAATAACAGTGTACGGAAAATTTAATTGCAGCTCAAACCTCATGGAAAGTTGATACATGTAAGATAGATGAAACTACTACATTTGGTCAACTTTCAATTTGAGTAATTGAAGAAGAGGAAATTAAAACGTATTTCTTTATAATTTTGTTACATTATAATACTTTTATTACAGCTCACTTGCGAATTAGACAGGCATCTCTACGTAACGTTTAGGTTATTCAGCGAAGGGTATTAGGCAGTAAGTGTAAGTGTCATAAAGATTGTCTAAGTATTAACCCATATTTTAAATATTCGGATAGGGGTCGAAATATCAAGAACATGAAAAAAGGTTTAGCAGTTTCGTTTCTTTTACGTGTAAACTTCAGCGATTCTAATTTTGGGCCTACTTTGTGGTAGAATTGTTTAAAATTTCAAGTGCGAGCCCAATAAGGGAGTAAATAACGTGATTGGTTTAAGTTTATGAGAAGGGGAAGGGAGAAGTTTATGTTCCAAACAAGCAGACTAAAGTTTTCTTCTTTTAATTAAAAAGTAACTTAAAATCAAGATTTAACTTCGAGTTCTGAATATTTCAAAATGCTAGGCGATCTTGAAGCCCGCTCTTACCAGCTAATTTCAATTTTGTGAATGTCTCCCCTTATATCTGTTTGATGAATGTAGTGGATCAACGTCCAGTGTATGCATCCAATATTTACAGTATTTACGGATTATCTGTGGAGCCGTCACTTTGCCGTGCTTGCACACTGTCCAGGAAAAAAAATATCCAATTTCCTCTTGGTGTCGGATAGAGAAGTTCGGTATTGATATTTTCAAACCGAATTTTGGTATGTTTTTGGATGCCGACAATTATCAATATGCCGAAATACTGAACCATACGGAACTATCCATATACCGAAATACCGAATGATATCGATATACAGAAAGGTAACGATACAAGAATGAACCGAAATATACCAATATACCAAACGATATCGATAATACCGAGATACCAAATAATATTGTAATACCGAACAATATCAAAATGCCGAATGTTACCAAAAAACAATGATATTGAGCAATATGGAAGTACTCGATCACGTATGTATTTGCTGTGGGTCTGGACCACCTTCCCGAAATTCCGGTTAATATGCAAATATAGTATAAAGTTAGGCGTAATTATCTATATTTAGGGTACCTTTCATACCCATAACAACTTTGGAATTGGACCCTCGAAATTCATTGACACCCTCTGAAACTAATTTTTATTTACGTGTCTGGAAGTATTGAATGACAGCGAACGATACCGAAATACCAAGAATGATAAATATATAATAACGAGGAATAGCAATCAAATGTGACTGCGGGAAAAAGTAGATTTGTTTTGGGTGAAAACAACAAGCACTATGACTTATGCACATTCCTAGTGACTTTCTTGGATCGAACCAAAGACTGGATATTTTAGGTGTTATATTTGGAATTAAATCGGTCATTCCAGAAAGGGCACATGCTTCATAAATGTCTAATACACTTGTGCGCTCTGTACTATGACAGATTCATGATTAATCTCTAAAATGATACAGCGCACATCCCAGTATTTTCCCCGTTTTACCAGTACTTAAGTAAATTAAAGCAGAAAATCGAGTAAAAATAATTTCTATCCAAAGAGGTAATTTCAAACAAGGCAGGAAGGATGACTTCTGAAGAGAAGTATTTTCAGATTAAATTCATCGGAGAAAGATATTCATCGTGTTCTGCGATTTCTTAAATTTATGGGAAATCGGTTCAGCGTTAACAATTAAATTTCAAAGACTAAGATTTCTTATGGTAAACATTTGCAATATTTCTTCTTAAAAACAGTGGTATTATAATATTCATTATATTAATAAAAGTTTTGTTATAATGTGTCCTCTGAATGTCTGTACGTTGACGGGTTCAAATGTAAACCTTTTAACCTTGGAGGTGTAATAATCAGGGTTAGGATTTTTAAGGACAATTTCCATAGTAAAAAAAGGGCAAAAGTACTAAATTAATGCCAAAAAGATGACGAAATGGGCAAACTAGTTTGGTCTTGAGAATTAGTTACTTTCTCCTCTGACCTCGATGGCTCACACATTTTTATTAGCACACATATTAAACTACGAAATTACGAAGCTTAAATATATTCTGCATATTGCAATTTGATATTAAATTTGAAAGTTGGCTGTGTATTTGTATTATTTTCTCTTCCCCTCCTTTTCTTATTAGCCAGGAAAGAGTAATGCAGAATCAAAGGAAGGATTGGAATCAAGGAGAGAGTAAGCAAGAAAGAAAGAATGTAAGAAAGATAGAGAGAGGGGTGAGACATAAAATAAAGACTTTAGAGGAAAGGAAGTTAATTATTTATTTTTTTCTTCCTTATCCCTTTCCTCTTGCTGCATGGTGACCTATAAGGTACTGAGAAGGAGAGAAAGTTAATATAATCAAATAGAGACAGAATATACGAATGACAGGGGATCTACGAAAGAAAATTAAAAAGTCTGAGCATAAATAGCAAAGGGAAAGAGAGAAAATGACACTCAAGTGGAGACGTTAACAAGGCTGCCAACCTAGTACAGTTTTCACTAAATTTAATTAAATTTGGTGACTTTTTAGAGTACCTCCTATTTATTTAATCTATCTGCGCAATGAAGTTTATATAATTGTACTTCATAGAGTTACTACAATGTGACTATACTAAAATGTGATTACGTTACTGATTCAAGCGACATGGTCAAAAACATTAATTGAGAAAAGACTACAATCAATATCATTACTATAAACTATAGTTAATGTCACATTTGGTTTGTATTTCGGAGGTCGTGAGTTCTATCCCAGCAGCCGATAATCCTGACTAAAGGTTTTCCAGGCTTTTCGCTCAGTCACATTAGGTAAATACCGGGATGTTACCTTCAAATTAGCCGCTAGTCGACACTTTTTCCGCAACCTTTCCTTTACCTTAACCCAGTATAATACTTACACAACTGAAGACGATAAAATAAATGCCTCAGGAAATTTCATGACGGCACCACCAAATGCGATCCATTCGGTGTTCCTGCACTCTGGCTATCGCCCAATATCGGAGTTTTAATTTGAAGAGGCAGTGCAGACATGTCCACTCGCTACCACTCCTCTTCACAGACTTTTTGTTTTAAAAAAAAACGTAAATTGTGCGTGTATGTGCTGTACCAAAGTCTATTTTTGGAGACTGATGGCGCAGTAGTACGTAGATGAAGTATCTAGAGATTTCACTGGAATGTTGGCGAAGTTAATGACACTGATACAAATTTAGTTTGTTATATGTTGAAGGCAGACGACCGTCGAACAAGAGGTATGGATGGATACCTTGCCTTGATGCAACCATACCCGATTTATCTCCTTACCATGCAGACGAGATATGTCATGGGGATCAATTTGTATCAGAACATTAGGCTGATAATGATTGGAATTGATCTTGGCATTTTCGTCAACACGATGCATTGTCATTTTATCATTGGAACATTACATTTAAAAATATTGAATTAAAATATTGTCTCCTATCAATCGTTGTACTTAGAACAATACAAGAAGTTTATAATGTAGAGCCACAGACGCACCGTGAAGGGAACAAAGCAATTAATATACTGAGAATACAATAGTTTAGTTATCCCCAAATGTATTAATATACCGTGTTAAGGGGCCATAACTATGTCTTCTCAAAATGTCGTGTAAGATATTTTTTTTTTAAAGTAAAATATTCGGAAATGGCATTAGATGGAAGTGGGTACTTATATATATACTTTTAAAAAAAATCGAATAGACACTTTCATATTTAAAAAAAAATGTTTTTGTCATCATAGTCTATCTATTTGATCCATTCAGAATTATAATTTGTTCTTTATTGCATCCGTCATAGATCAGGACAATAATCATTACCTCAGTATAATTATGCTTTTTTATGTTCATTAAGTATTTAGTTATTGCAATGCACAAATAAAAAAAATGATAAAACAAAGCAAATACATAAATTGATAAATGCGTGGCAACTTAGAGGATAAACAGTGAAGAAATATTAAAAATGTGCTTTCTTTACACAATGAAGAAAATAAAAGAAAACAGTGTACATACTGAGCTTTTTATGCATATAGATGATTGATAAATATTGCTTAAAGGATATGTCATTATCAGCATGCTGTAGATAATAAATAATCAAGACTAGTATAATAATAATTAATAAAGTTTTTGTAGTAATGTATAAACTCTTAGAAACGGATACAAATTTTAAAAAAATAATTAATTAATCGTAATTCTACTTTATCCAGATACATATCTACGTTAGATAAATATACAGGGTGGTAAGGTTACGGACAGACAAACTTCGGGAGGTGATAGTACAGTGAAAAATAAAGAAAAAAGTCTGAGACAACCGGGGGGAAATTCCGAGGCGTTACGGAGCTACAGCCTGCCGAAAGCGTGGGAAAATGAACTTCAGAGAGGATTATTGCGAAGACGAAAAATCGGAGAGTAGGCGGTTGAGAGTAAATTAGAGGAAGTCACACCAGGGCTATCCAAAAATGCATATTGGAAAATTCTACAAGCAGGGCGCAAGGGATTCCCCAAAGGAAGTAGGGGATTCCCAGAAATTCTTCCAAGTAAAGATGGGTCGAAAGGACCACAAATGGGATGAGTTGTCAACAGGTAACAATAATTCATTGCCGGCACATCGATATCTCAATGAGAATTAATGTTATGACCATTTTTATAAAATAATGCGTGGTTGCATATCAGACAGGGGTGATAATTAAAGACAGTCAACGAGCGTTTGGCTCATTTATTAGCTGTGAGAGAGACTATAAGTATCCAGTCGGATGGTGGTGAGTACGCATCTCAACAGATGCAGTGTAGTAAAAAAGATGTCCTCGTTGGTCGAGTGGTCAGTGCTGTCAGGCGTCCGTGATGTCACAGCAGTCTTGCATTGAAGCCCGCCTGGAAAATAATCATGTGTATGATTAAAGCGTAACAGCATGCAAAGGATGGACGGAGGGTATTAGTTAATGCAGAGTCACGTTCGACTGGTTAGTAAAAAGAACGCAATCTAATACAGTAGCCAAAGAAAAATGGCATTTAAGAGAGAAAATAAACACGCGTGTGTACTAGACATCAAGTGTCAACCGATGCAAGGCAAAAAGTAAAGTTTTCCGTACGATGTCACAAGCTTAAATAGCTTAAATTTTAACATAAATAATATATTCAATTAAAATAACTAGTTTATAATAATATTTCCTTCATAATCTAATCACAAACTTCTGTATTGCATGGAATGCCCCTCCAAAATATATATAGTTCCTTTGGGAAAGAAGCTTCTCACATGTTGGCAGCTTTCTGTTGGTCGGTTGCAAGCGATGACCCTAAAATAGAACATTCAAGAAAGGCAAGTACACAGACATTCCAAGCCAAAAGAAAGAAGGTGACCAAGGCCATTGTCTAACGTACATTTCATCCGGAAGTGAACTTCTAACACAAGTCTACGTTTTAATTTTGTCTCATGTCTTCTTATGCCCGCATATCGTATTACTCCAAACGTTTCCAATGCTGTTTGTGTGGGGAGTGGAAATGACTCTTATGCCATCTTCTCACAGGGTCCATTGATTGGAATGGGAGCCAATACTAGTAATAAAAATTACCAATTTT
>JAGDQP010000669.1:123834-148929 GCA_022664845.1 Lepisma saccharinum | reverse complement strand
ATATATATTCTAATATGGACTATTTTATCCAAAAATAAATGCTAGCCTGTAACGATATTGGATTTCACTGGTTGCAGAGCCCTTTAGGATTTAGGTCACAAGACATTAGCTGCTTGAGAAAAAGTATCTGAACACCGAAATAACTCAACTTTTTTTTTTAATTTTAAAGACATACTTTTCTTTAACAATTCGTACTAAAAAATGTTTATGCATGATTAAAAAGAAAAACGTGGGGCGCACTAATAGAAGAATTTATAAAGTGACTGTAAATTAGAGCGCGTCCCATGCTTTTCTTTTTAGTCATGGGTAAACTTTTTTTTACTTACTTTTTAGTACGGATTGTTAAAGAAATGTATTGTTTATATTTTTTTATAATCTATCCCATACTACTGCATTTTGTTTTCCCAGCGTGGTAGCTAACTTCATTTGTTTACAAGTTTAATTTCAACAATTCTCAGAATACTCAAAACCAGGATGTCTTACTATTATCACATAAATCTTTACTGCGTACTAATAAATTATTCAATATTTTGCCTATTCTAAAATCTCAAAATACGCATTAATTCAAACAGAAACAAACGTGTTTTCATATCGAATGGACGATTTGATACACATCTAGGTAAAAATGTAACTTTTTAAACTCCACGTTTCTCTGGCCACCAATACGGAAGTTGTTCGTTGTGTTGCAGCCAAGATGTGTACAATCAGGCCTGCCTCCATCCAATCTTTAATTCCGCCTAAGCATAAAACTTTGGCAAACATGCTCACAGTCAGTTAGTGGTGAGTATAACTTTAAATACCTTTGTTAAAGAAATTGCAATCGAAAAATAAGACGCTGTTTTTTAAATGCTTCATTTTATTCTCAGTTTGTTTTTATTACCTAATAATTTTAATAAAGAAAAAGTGTTTAATAACATGGTACTACCTAAACAAATAGACCGAAATGTTCTCTACCAAATTCTACACGACATGATAACAAAACATTGCTGTGTAAACGGTCTTTCGTCTGTATCCCTGCGAAGTCAACAAAACAACATGTTCTCTTCGGTAGGAAATTATTATCAAATAACTGAAAACGAAAAACACAAACGAGTATCAAATCATCACAGTTAGATGAAATATAAAAAAAATATTCTGAAATGGTACTCTTTTTTTATTCTATTCGCCACTATTCCTTCCTTAAATAAATGCTGTTAAATGTTAATTCATTACAAATACTTTTCGTTATTATGGGGTATCGAAATATACTCACTAAATAATGGACTTTTATATTAATACATATTTTATTCCTTCCACTGTTGATATGCAAAATATAACGTTTTTAGCAGATCATGACATTGACATCCATATACGGCAGTGCTATATAATACATTATTTCAGTATAATAAATATTTTGTATGCAGGGGTGTAACGGAGGGTATATGCGGGTATACGGCGTATACCTACCTCAACTTTTAGGCATCACCGTATACGCACCTAAAATTTATGAAATACGCAGTTATACGGGATAGTAAGCGAAAGGTTTCGTTACAACGAGCGAAGCGTATACCCACCTAAAAATTTAGCATTACATCCTTGTAAAAAAAGAAATATTAGATTGATTATCCTCACTTCGGGGTACGTTTTTGTCATGCCGGAAATAATTTTACACATTTCTGTTCAATACTGTCACATGTGAAATGAGAGTACAGTTTATGTTAGTATATAAATAAATAAATAAATAAAAGGAAGTGAAAGAAGATAAAATTCAGTAGGTAAGTAATTATTATCAGTTACTGTGTGCTACCTACAAAACATCTTCGTTTACAAACGTAATAATGTTTAGCGTGATATGGTTTATAACTTTATATTAACATTAGAAAACGGTGTTTATAAAGAAGATTTAAATCAGTACTCCATCTAATAAAGAGTATTCTTTAGTTCAAATGTATCCTTAGATTTGTCTTGTTATGAGCCTCACTCTAACTGAAATTTTATCCAAAGCTGTTTACATCAGAAGAAAACATGAGAAACTCTGCACAAGCATTTTTTATTTCACTTTATTTGTTATGGTGGAGTTAAAGTCGCTAAACCTTTTATTTCGCTCAATGGCAGTCAAGTTTTGCAACATATATTAAGGTTTTGTTTCAATGTTAGTGTTTGGAGTTGTACGTGGGTCGACTGAAAAGTTCTCGTCCTACTCATGAAGCATTTGTCGTAGCCCAATTTTATTTTTGTTAGTTATAGCACATATCTTTGCAAGCTTCCATACCAAATTACTTGCCAATATATTTTTTTTTTTTTGTTTCGGGTATTGAACACTGAAGTGCAGAAGTTGATCGTTGCCTGAAAAAATGGATAAAATTGACAAATGTGTTGTTATCAAATACCTCCTTAAAAAGGGAATGGGTGGACAGGAATCCACAAGGACATGACGGAAACATTAGGGGAGGATGCTCTTCCTATTCCGCCATTAGAAAGTGGGTAGCGGAATTCACGAGGGGGCCCCTCTGTCCAAGGTGCCCCTCGCAGTGGAAGGCCAGAAACTGCCTGCAGGGAGGAAAACATCACAGCAATCCGGAATCTCGTAGTGGTAGACAGGCGTGTGACAGAATGCTTCATCGCAGAGATAGTGGGCATATTCCAGAAACGTGTTGGACACATCCTAACAATTGTGCTGGACATGCACAAGGTATCAAGTCGGTGGGACCCGAGAATGTTGATTGTTGAAAACAAACGCGAGGAACACGTCATGTCTACCTCAAACTTGACCCTCCTTGAGGCCGATCTTGTGAAATTTCTCGAAAGTTCTGTGACTATGGACGAAGCATCGTTTCACCACTTTCAGCCAGACTACAAGGTGAAATCAAAACAGTGGAAACACCCCTCCTCCTACACTAACAAAATTCAAGTCAATCCCATCAGCTGGGAAAGGTTATGGTCTCTGTTCTTGGGGATGTTCGGGGTGTCATCTTGGATGAATACAAAGAGGGTGAAACTGCAAATGGTGCGTGATGCTGCTCAACTGAAGCGTTTGCGTGATGCCATCAAGGTGAAACGTCCCGGAATGTTGAAGAAGCGTGATCTTTTCCACCAAGACAACGCACCTGCGTACAAGTCCACCATTGCAATGTCTACCATCGAGTCCTGTGGCTTCTAAATGCTTCAACATCTTCCCTACTCGTCATATATGGCTCCATCAGACTTTCATCTGTTCCCTAAGTTCAAGCAACACCTAGCTGGAACCCACTTTGCATCAGATGATGACGTCATGACTGTGGTGGCGGATTTTTTTTAGGCAGGATGAAACATTCTACAAGTAAGGAATAATGGGTCTACAGTACCGGTGGCATAAGTTTGTGGCGCTAAAAAGTAACTACGTTGCAAAATAGGTATGAACGATTGAACTTCGGACAACCTTTCACTGGTAGGCCGAGAACTTTTCAGTCACCCCTCGGATTGTTGTTCTTGCCTTGAAATTGTAAATTTAGGTTTATACATGTACAAATCCGATCTTTAACCAAAACTTATATGCAAAAATATCTATAAATTTTAAAGAATTTTCCCAAAAGAACGCGTAATTTAGTTTCAATATCAACTTTGCAGTATATTCCTTCTTCCCTGATACCCACCTTGTTTATTTGAAACGTATCTTGCCGTTTACATAACCACCATCCAGTACAAATTCCAATCAAATATGGCGAAATTCTGGTCCATGGTCTTCCATAAATTAGATCAAAATTACTTATATGTGGTTCGTGCCTGTAAATATAGATAAATATACGGTTAAAAATTTATGAATTTGCGCACATCATATACGCTGTATATGATCCATAAATGTTAAAATGTTATTTTGTTTATATGCTCTAATTATGTGACACTCGATTATAACTGTTTTTGAGATCTTTGAGATACGTTCGTGATGAGATACTGAGCGTGTTAAACGGATTCTAATTTACAACTCAAAATTACTATTTTAGTATTATTTCTTTTGTTTCAAAAACTACATTTTTTACTATTGATCACAGCTACAGAAGGTAAGTCTGGTGTAATCAATCTTACGTTTGTGTCCTAAAAGTAATAAACAGCCCTAGTGGAAAGAGTTTGACTTAGGCTAGCTCTGGCCTAAGATATTTTGTTGTAAATGGAAATGGGAAGGGGTAATTGGACAAGGCTGAAAGTGCCAAAAACTAAGTCTTGGAAGAAATGTCAAAACATTTTCAATTGGTTATTTAGGACTTTATAGCTCTAAACAAAATGAGTCCTATTCAGAAAGGTTTTCTTCAAGTGCCTAGCGCTGTACTAACGAGTGATTAGCAATCTTTTAACATTGGTAATCACTCGTTAGTACAGCACTGGTTACTCCAAAACATGTTTCTGAATACGGCTCCATATGTTTCAGAATTAAATTGTTTAATAGTTTGATATGTCATTGTTGCAAGGATATTTTTATTAAAATAACAAAACGGGCACATTTCCTTGATAAACAATGAAAATAGTTGTAACCCTGTCGCAGAAAACGTTGGAAATTCAGCAGCTACAACCAGTAAAGTAATATACGTGTGCGCTGTAAATACCAAAACACTGTATGTTAATAAGAACGGAAAGTGCCTGTTACTTAAATCAATGGTGCAATGTTCTGAGGCTTTGGAAAACTAACAATAAAACACAACAAGATAGGTAACAGTTTTATAGACAAAACCAAAGCACCCCCGTATAATACGAAACGCTCCTTTAAGACCCATCGCAGAAAACAGAATTAACGTCATGTATTTTACCCCACCCTTTCAGACGACGAGGAATTCAACTGTCTATAACTTTTGTCTGTATCACTCGTAATTACGAATGGAGATCTCCGTAACATTGTATCATATATACGGAGAATGTTAAGCGATTGGAAAGGATCTGACACTTATAGAGTCAAATTATAGGTGTTCCCCATCCTTTCAGACCACAAGGAATCCAACTTTATATGAATCATCTTTGTCTGACCTTTAGCTACTGAGATCTAGGGGATACAGACAAACAGATAAACTTTATAACTTCCCATATGTATACGGTTGCGTTAAACATTTCCTGCACCGTTGAAGATGACATGATGAATGTTTTCCATCGTAAAGACTGGTTCTTCATATTCGGGCAACTTAAATATATTTTCGTTAGAATCCTCAGTTGAGGATTCAGAAGCAAAGGGGTGGACGTGACATTTATAAATAAAAGATTCAAGTTCGTAGTTTATATATAACGTGAATGTTCGTATCTTGCCACAAAAATATATAGAATAATTGAACTTTTAAAAAAAGATTACTATGTTATCCCTTCATTCAGTGCATTGTAAGTAGAAACATGTATTATCCTCCTCAGACATGATTGATTCCCTACCAGGGATAATTTTCCTCGACTACACCTGAGGATTCAACCCTCATTCTTTCACCCTCTCCCGCCAAATACAACCCTGCTCATACAAATTATTTTTCCTTCACGAAGACCTTTTATCAAAATTTATCTCTGACAACAACGTAAAGTATACTATTGGCTTCAAGCAATATATTTTAATACAAGTTGTAAACTTACCGAACGGATGCATCTTCCTTGTAGGCTATGAATGCTGTCACGCTCCAGGAACCAACCATCAAAACCATCAACGAACCAACTGCCAATTTAAAATGTCTGAAAATAGGGAATAAAGTACTTAGGTTGAATGATATAGTGATAAAGAGGTGAAGGAAGGAAAGAAGTTCAATAGTGAAATGACTAATATAACACCTTTTGGCAAGCTAATAAAATTATTAAATAATTTTACAAATATTCACTTTTATGTGATACTTTTACGTTCACGGAAATTGATACCCAACCACCGGCAGGCAGTGTACGCTCATGCTAAAAATAAAAAATTCGCATGTGTTAATTTGACAGTTTTTTACAAGTAACAGTTTTTTCCTTCGATTCTGGTGTTTGCATAATTGTTTTACTAGTAAAGAATGTAAAAACGAATAATTCCTGAAATTTTGTCACAAAAATATGAATAAATAATGAAACTATAACGAAAAAACAGAATCATGAAGAAATGATCGAAAAAAAAATAAGTCCGAAACTGTGAAACTTGGCAAGATAGGGAAATTTAAGGGGAAATTGAGAGGAAAGAAGGGATATTTCTCTGCGTTCTATGAAACACTGTATATCTTTAGTATTACCAGCAACTGAGATTACAGACAATGTTCTTTCAAATAAAACATGATATGAGGTACTTTTCACTAATGGCTCTAAATATGTGCTCACTATCTAAAAAAGCTGTTGTTTAATGTGGAAAGTCAAAAGTGAGCTAATTAGTAAATTACAAGTAAGGAGATGGCGGTGAAAATCACTCTCATGTTGAATGTGGGGGCACCTAGGTTCGAGTCAAGCTCACGAAGGGAACTGTTGGAGTATGTAGCTCAAATAAGCGGTGGTCTTTGTGTTAAAAGAAAGTGGTGGGAACAGCGGAGCGTCGTGCACGCCTGAGAAGGTTGCCATGGAAACGGTTAGGAAATAGGCCGGTGGAACCCAGCTCTATCATACTATGAGAGAACATTTCGCCCCCCTCACAGGGACAAGAAAAACGTAACACTCAAACATTATACAAGCAAAAGTTACAGATACAACACGTGCATTGCATAATCAGGTAGCAGAAACAATTATATCCCCGTGAAGGCGTGAAGAAAGACACAAGATTGGTTTTCAATTTCGAAGCGAAGACTATCATTCAATGCTCGGCTAATAAACGCTGATGAATGTCCGAGAATTTCATAATTCTCAGTGGGCACGAATTTCCACTCAACTTGTATTGAGATTGAGGGTACGGATATACCTGAGATAATTTCATAATACGAATTCAATAGAAGTCCAATTTTCATAAATTTCATATCTGTATTTTCCGAAGGGAATTCTGTTTGATTCTGAGGAAAAAATAAAAAGTTCAATATCAGGAAAACTAAAAGGACGTACGTTGGAATAACATCCCATTTTCCTTCAAGTTAAGATCTGTATACTCTGAAACGTCATAAATACGATTCTGATTTTTTTAAATTCCATTCGAAATATAAGATGATGGCTTGCATTCTGAAATTTAGTTTAAGATAGCTGCAGCACCAAAACGCCTACTTTTTTTTTTTTTTTTTTTTTAGAATTTCATATTTCAGTGTTCTAAATGGCACCGAATTCGATTCAGGAATAGAAAAAAATAGTTGATTTTAAAATCTGGACTAGCGCCATATCAAAAGTCAAGACGGTGGCAGCTCCTAAACTTATTTACAGGCATTACCGACTACGATTAAGACATGTTTACTCTGCGTTGATATATATTTGAAGTTCAGATTGATTGAATACAAGTTGTTGAAAACACAACAGCAGCCATCGCTATCTCAACATCATTGTATCCTCCTACCCCTGACTTATTCCTAAGTTCTAAAAGCTCATATTTTACCCCAATTCATTAATCACCAGCAAAACTCCACAATGTAGTCGAAATCTCTCGTTTAAAATTAGATTTATTTTTAAACTAAAATTCATATAACGAATCTGAAATAGTTTTTGTTAAAAGAAATATTGCACCCCGTGAAAGTGAATATGAAATTTTCTTACGAAAAGAAAAACTATACATTGAAGTGCCAAATGTATTGGCACGTCTACCCAGTAAGATTGAGGTCCTCCTTATGCCTTAATGGCTGTGCGGTTCACCTCGGCATGAATTTTGTCACGTGTCAACAGAACTACTGAAATAATGCTAGCTATGCCTACTGAATGGCAAGTAACAAAGAGCTTTGGTTGTGCATCCTAAGCACGAATAGACTATTAGACTCCTCATATTCTCAGAGAAGTGATAATGGATTACAGTCCGGACACTTTACAAGCGTTTAAGTGTTTTCAAGTGCTCTTAAATTAATTATAATTACGCTTTCGTATTTTATAGAGCAAGATCAGTGCATCTGAACCCAGAACTTCTTGTTTCTGTGGGACAGACAGGAAAAGACTTTTCCCGTGATTGCCGGAATTTTTCTTTATTTCCAGAAACCGGCATGAAGAACTATATTTTTTTGGAAATTCCGATACCAACAATCTAATTAGGTTAGTGCTTCAATTGTACTTGTCATTAATCTAATATATTTCAAAAATAGCAACTCAAATTAGAGATCACTGTTTAGACATTTGGAAAAGTTCTTTGATATAACCTGTAATGTTTAAGTGAATTGTCAATATTTGGAGTTATCGGCCGTAATCCTTGCAAAACACCGAGTAATTTCTTTTACCTTTTGTCTGTTCTCAGTTTCGGTTTGATTTGCGCACGCGAAGGAAGGTTAAAAGTCTTTCTTATCGTAACAACAAGTCTAATGCTGGTCAAGTATTTGCTGCCGCCCTGTTGATCACTTACATCACAGGAGTATAATAACCTTCTTCTAACGTTTTACAGTTAACTTTTCCTTCATTTTAACACCTTTTTTGCTGCAATACTAATTTTGGTTTAAAAAAGAGCGATAAAAGTTATACAATCAAGGAGATTCGAACTTACGACCTCACGCTCGTGAGAAAAGAAAACTCTCTTCCACTTGAGCCTCCCAGTCTTCTAATAACGAAAAGCATTTGCTGAAGTCGAATATAAGAATTACACTAGTTATATCTATAAGATAAACATACTTATCCTTAGGTATCTTTTATTAGATATCTTTTATTAGGTATCTTTTATCTTATGTATCCTTAGGCATTTAGGATACTTATCTTTTATTTCTAAATTAGATATTTCGCATTCTGCCAACTGGAAACTGTCAGAAGTTTGGGGGAATCAGACTAGTTTTAAGAAGAATAGCTTATTATTTAATTTCCTCTTCTATATCACTGTCTGTGAAAACTCATGACTACTATAATAATAATAATAATGATGATGATGATGATGATAATAATAATAATAATAATAATAATAATAATAATAATAATAATAATAATAATAATAATAATAATAATAATAATAATAATAGAATATTCTGGAAACCTGTAGGCATTGTACACTGTTATAATAATGTTTTCAACTAAATCAAGGGTTAGATAAGGATATTATACATAACATGAAAGTAATATTTATACATATAACGTTCTGATACTTATTGGGAATTTGAAACGTAATGTGCATGACTAATTTTAAATATGGATTAGGTTTAGAGATTATAAGTGCAACTGCTTTGGAGCACATACATTCATAGGACCTGCTGCTAAACCTTACATGAGAATACAGTTCTGAGCACATATTTATTGTCTCGTAATAATTAATACAAAACACTTACACTTTTCCGAGTGTCTACTCGTAATGTAACAAAGACCATTCTATCAACAATGAGAGAATACAAAAAACGAAAAAAGTCGCAAACTACAAATGCTAATCACCTCGTTTTGTATTCAAAATTATTTTTTTTTTAATTTTAGTAGGGATGTGTGGAGATTCGAACTCAAAACCCTTCATTCCACACGTTCACAGCCTAACCACTACACCACGAGAGCGTTGTGATCTAACGCTTTTTGATAAACATTTCTTACTGAATCGTTGATTGAAAGTCTTCACTTTGAAGTTAAACGAGATTTTATGTCTTTTTTCGCTTCTTTTCGGGGAAGATAACAGTTTCTGTCACATGATTATACGGCGCATGCATTATGTCTGTTACATTTGCTTGCGTATTGTTTCATTTGAGTGAATATTTCTCTATTTTCAGTTTCAGATAGTACTCAAGATATGGACTGTTACGGCGAGAGAAAAAAAAATCCCTCCGTTTCCTCTAAATTTCCCTGTGAATTTTCCTATGTTGCCAAATTTCAGACTTTTTGACTTGGAATTTTTTCGACAATTTCTCAATATTTAGTTTTTTCTTTCTAGTTTCCTTATTAATAAATATTTTTGTGGCAAAATTTCAGGAAATATTTGTTTGTATATTCTTTACAAGTAAAATAATTAATCGAACGCCAGAATCCAAGGAGAAAAATATTATTAGGTACACGAGAAAGGATACAAAGAATGCGTCCGAGAACTATAGACCCATTATTTTATTGTCAGTCCTGTACAAAATGCTTGTTAAAGTTATTTCGAATCGTATTAAATGATACAGATTCTAATCAAGAAAAGGAACAAGCCGAATTTCGAAGCGTATTTAGCGCATTAGACAAGTCTTGAATAAGGTTATGGCCAGTACTAATAATATGAACTTCCTTTGTGTCTAAGACTTATAGATAATTAAAAGTCCTTTGATTCGGTCTCCTTGGCAGCAGTACTTAAAATCCCTTAAACATCAAGGAATCAAAGATGCATACAATAAATTGCTACAGAATATGTACTGGATGCCACATCTGCCATTAAACTACATCGATGTTGGAAAAGGGATAAGGCATGGAGATTCAATCTCACAAAACCTGTTTTCTGCGGTGCTGGTAGAAGTGTTCAAAAATTTGAACAGACTGAAGTTGGACCAGAGTGAAAGAATTGTGTAATGAGAGTTTGAAAATACGACTTAAAATCAATTAAGTATAATAAAAGTAATCTACAATCAACATGTTGTAAAGAAATAAATAAAGATTCAAAAAGAGAGTATATTTAACTAGGGCAGTTGAAAACATCGAATGCCAAAATCACTTAGGAAAAAAAAAGATGTAAAATGGCTTGGCATTCGTTTGGAAGACTGATCATTACTTTTGAAAGCAAATTACCAATGTGTCTCAAGCGTAAAG
The DNA here is from genome assembly GCA_022664845.1 of Lepisma saccharinum. Taxonomy (NCBI): domain Eukaryota; kingdom Metazoa; phylum Arthropoda; class Insecta; order Zygentoma; family Lepismatidae; genus Lepisma; species Lepisma saccharinum. The sequence goes on along the minus strand of JAGDQP010000669.1, from coordinate 138,210 downwards.
TTTATAATCAATGTATGGTTGTGATACGTGAACATTTTATGTGCAAACGACTCAAAAGATTAAGAGTTAAACCAAGAACAATGGAAAGATACATGCTGAAAATAATTAGCAGGGGCAAAAAAGACAAATGAATGGATTCTATTTCAGACAAAAGTATGCGATTAAAACTTCGAAGAAGATGAAATCGAGATGGGCCAGTCACATAGCTAGATGAACATATGAAAGATGGACGTTCTACATTGGATTCTTCGAGAAAAAATAGACCTAGAAGACACCAATGAAGATAAATCATATGAACCAAATAGAATTAGGTTTGATCTAGAAGCATGAGGCAAACAGAAAGATTATTTAGAGAAAGATACCGCATTTGTTACAATACAGATAACGTACATGAAAACGAATACGAAAGTTTAAATCGAGCATAAAAATGTCATGGATGTGCACAGAATTAAAGGAAACAAAGAAATTAGTGTCTCAACAAACAAATAAATAGGATCTGGCAAAGTAAGAGTTAAACAATATGAAAATAACAATGAAAAATAAATGATTCTGTTAACCGCATACTTGATAATGACTGCAGGGCGGAAGTCAAAACGTTGTATGATATGAAAAGATAATGTGAATTTAATCAGTGTGAAAATATAAATTGTGTATCTAACACCGGACCACGAAAGTATGATTGATTATTGGTAAATAAACAAATATATCAAAGCAGATTCTACATAAGATCTTTAGCATGTCACAATTGAAAAGTGAAAGCTGTTTGTATTGTCTTTGATATTGTTAATATTAAGATAAAATTATTATCTTCAGGTTATTGTGTGGGAACTGTGACACGCCGAAGATGAGTGCAATATCTCACAAGCAATAAATGTTATTCTCTTTGCAACTGAGTTAACTAAAGCTTTCTAAACATGAATCAAATAAAAAAAAATCTTTCTTTGTGTTGTTACATATGATAACGTAAGATATACTATAAGTGATAATAATATTTACGCTTTGTGTCTGTTCTATTTTACTTGAATTTTAAAGGAAGGGTTTATTTATCTTTCACTGTAATTCTCCCCCTTAACACATTATTGAAAAATGAAAAGATGGCAGGAAGAGGAGCAAATTTCTTCAGGGAGCGGCGAGAGTTAAAATGAAGTTGAGATATGATAAAACTAAAAACTAAAATAAAATGATGAATATTAAAGAGTGAAAAGTATGTGACTGGACCGGGGATCGAACCCGGGACCTTTGGATTACCGTCCCAATGCGCTACCCCTGCGCCACCAGTCGACCCGCTTCCCAATCACACACCATCCACTCTTGGTGTTGATGTTCTCTCTCGAAACCACCTGGAGAGTACCACAACTCCTAATTGTGCTTGGACTTTCCTGTGTCTCATAATGGTGAACATCTCACACGGAAGAAATAATTTTCAAAGTTAAAATGAAGGTAACCTCCGATTTTTTCTGTACATCAAGCCTCTGCAGGTACAGATACAATTAACCATGAGTGCAAGGTGTGTGATTGTGAAGCGGGTCGACTAGGTGGCGCAGTGGTAGCGCATTGAGACGGTAATCCAAAGGTCCCGGGTTCGATCCCCAGTCCAGTCACATACTTTTCACTCTTTAATATTAATTGTATCTGTACCTACAGAGGCTTGATGTACAGAAAAAATCGGAAGTTGCCTCCATGTCAACTTTCAAAATAAAATAATCAACTATGCATGTACCGGTATTAAAAATATTTGCGGAATGCTTCTTTATCTCTAACGTTAAATACTTCTTTAACAATTTGAGTAAATTTCGTCTTCTTTCTCCACATTCAGAAAAAAAAGATGTGATGAGCGAATTGAACTCCATTCTAACAGTTACATATGTTACTATTGTTCAATTATATTTGAAGTCATTAATACTTTGATTTAAGTCGCGAAGTCGCTTACATTAAAATTCAGTCTGTAAGTTTTACCTAAGTACGTGAGCGTCGTAATAGATATACGAAATCTCTGTTTTGCACAAGAAATATGATATTAACAACGAAATTGGAAAAACAACTAAGAATTTTCGTTATAGTACATGTTACCATCTTGCACAAAATAAGATAAAAGGAATGAAATTCATCTAGAACAGGTAGAAAGAATTTAATTTCAAAATATTTCGTTTAGTTCACTAAACTTTGTCGAATGGATTAAAAAGGTCAAACTAACTTACGAAGAAGCAAGTGTAAACTAGTGAGATGTCGGGAGTAAACTAAAAGAACCAGGAACATCAAGAAATCAATCACAATATTGTAATCTAAGAAATCATTAAATAATAATATGGACTCATCCAAGCTATATTATAGAATATCACTTCCGCAAAGTATTGCAAGATCTTTGTACATCAGGACATGTAAATATACTCAGACGCCATATTAGTTTATTTTCAACTGTCAGCAGGTGCCGTTATACCCATTTTTCGTCATATGAGTGGTCTTATGATCAGTCTCTTTCCTCCTGACGAAGTTCAGCAGACTAAACAAAGTATTGTGAATTGAACATTCTTTTTTTACATATCCTAAGTGAGTTTTTATCCTTTGAACCAGAGAATTACTTAAATTAAGTTTCTGGACGAGCAAGAGAAGGCTAAACTACGTACCTAACAGATAACATTACGATGATGATTCCAATAAGGTAGTACAAAAAGTCATTCGATAAGTACCAGCTCCATGGCATACACTGTAATGGGAAAAAAAATATTTATTTGTCAAATATCTGTATTTTATAATGGATACAGGGGCATATTCCCTGTACCATATGTGTTTGAAGACATATCTAGTAAATGATTAAAAATAATAAGTACGGTATGTTCACGTTTAGTTCAAATTTCAATTGAAAATTTGGATTTATGTATGTAAACTGCATTATGCTTACAATTAGGTAAACTCAAAAACCACTTACCATTTCTCTATCAGTAAATATTGTGTTGATGTATAATAAGTTCCTCCACATAAATTTTCTGCAGTTTTCATAGTCGTTCCGGCTAGTTTCATAAAACGACCGATGATAAAGCGAGGTACTGATAACAGTATTGAACAGAATTACCAAAAGATATGGTGGAGTTAACCTAAAAAATAAAAGAAGGCAACGTAGAATGTGACTTAAAGAAATTTGAATCATGTAAGAAGACCTAAAAGAATATTTTGTCTCCCTAGAATATATTCCTTGACCAATGTACAAATGTAAAACATGATTTTATAGAAAGTTCTTCATTATGATTTATGACCTTCATTATGCTGTGAATGTTTGCTGCGCTCGTGATACGTTTAATCAGAAAGAAATGTGTTTGGTAAACTACGACTCGACGGTTTAGTAACGAGTCATCCCGACTATTTTAGATTTGATAATACAGGAATCGTGATGTGAAATGTTTTAAATCAATGATATGGATGGAAAATGTAGTTATTTTATAGATTTATTTCTTCACTATATCAATACTGCGTTTCCAAGTAAGACTTACAATGTTGTTAAAAAGAAAAGAAAAGCATGTAATTATAACTTCTAAATTACAGTTGTTTAAAGTAACGAAAGAGTTAAAATCTGATATGGGTTTATCCCCTTCATTTGTTGATTATGTGAAAAGATATAGGAAGACGTATAAGAAAATAATAAAAGCGGCTAAGCTTATAGCTAACAGCAGTTATATTTTAAAAGCCATGAACACAAATAATTCGATGTGGGATATAATAAACGGTGTCTTTCACAAGACTAGTACTGGAGTTGAAACATTGCAAGTAAATGAAGATGTAATTCAAGATCTAATAAAAATTGCAAACTATTTTAACGATTATTTTTTTAAACTTAAAAACTGTTAAATCCACTGAAGTAAATCAGCAATATTGCTTAGATCATTCAACAAAGGATGAGATAATTAGTGAATCGATTTTTATACAGCCACTTACTTCGCAATTAATTTCACGAATAATAAAAGAGCTAAACATTTCCAGCTCTCCTGAACTGGATGAAGTGCCAACAACGGTTATAAAGGAGTGTTTGCCTTTTATTGAAACTCACCTGTGCCATTTAACAAATCACTCCTTTTTAACAGGAGTTTTTCCTTTGCGGCTAAAAGCAGCTAAGGTTATACCAGTATATAAAAAAAAAGGTAATAAAACAGAGGTGAATAATTAACGTTCTATCTCTCTACTATCTTGTTTCTCAAAAATATTTGAATTAGCTATGAGAGTGCGATTAAATCATTTCTTTGTTTCAAATAACATAATTTCTCCTTCCCAACATGGGTTTCAGCATCACAGGCCAACTGATACAGCATTTTTTTATTTCATCGCTGAAGTGGCTGGGGCTCTAAATAGAAAAGATAATGTTCTGGGTATATTTGTTGATTATAGAAGGCTTTCGATTCTATTAACCACGGAAATTTGTTAAATAGATTATATCGTTATGGGATCAGGAGACTATACTTGTCTGCTCGAAATAAAATTGTTTCTATTACCAGAGGAGAAAGTGGTAAGAAGATTAAATACCAGTCATCCTCATTAAAGATATCAAAAGGGGTTCCACAAGGATCAATGTTAGGCCCTCTTTTATTTACTATATATATAAATGATTTAGTAAAATATTTACTTCCTGAAAAATCGACACTATATGCAGATGATGAAAACATACTTATAACAGGGGATGATATAACAGAGTATGCTACAAGAACTATGGAAAGCTTGTTACTTGGTTACGAAAGAATAGATTAGCTATGAACATAGGAAAAACTGCTATTATAAGATTCCGGTTTCCGGGTCAAAAAGCTTCTCATGCTCCTGTGACTATAAACTATGTAGAGGTGCAGCAATCAAAGTCAGTTAAATTTCTGGGAGTATGTATTAATGAGAATCTATCGTGGAACACCCATATTGGATATGTTAATAATAAACTGAGCTCTCTCTGCTTTGCATTTCGCAGACTACAAGATAGTGTTTCTATGAATACTGTAATGTGTTTGTATTATGGTAAGGTTTATTCTTTATTAAATCCATGGTATAATTTTGGGGGAAATTCACCACAGAGCTTAAGTATATTTCGAATACAAAAGAAAATTATAAGAACAATATTTAAGTTGTCAAACTGATGTTCGTGTAAAAAGACGTTTAAGCAGTATAAAATACGGCTGGATAGCAAATTCGCAAAAACATAAAAAAAAACCGCAAATATTAATTTTCATTACCGCAAAAAATACTTTTTCATTACCGCAAAAGATAAATTTTCAATATCGCTAAATTAAATTCCTAATTACACATTATGTAAGTTTGGCAACTCAGCGTTTATTCTATCCCATCCTGCATACATATCTAATGTTGCTTGTAGATGGCGCTAGATCGAAGAATGTGTGTTGACTCTATGGCCACACGCGAAAGTTACTGTAGATGGTGCTACACAAGGTAGAATAGTAGAATAGGCTGTATGTTGTGTGTTGGATATCTCGATGAACACAGTCGAAATTTACTGCTTAACCTAGGTAGTGGAACGAAGTGTCGACAGTGATATCGAAGTGCATTTATCTTTTGCTTGTCACTTTAAGCGTTTAAAGAATAGACTTCATAAAAACTATTACAAATCGTGGAGTGGATTGTATTAATAAGGGCAATTTTAAATACAGAAAACAGCGTAAAATGAGAATGGGTGACATTTCATGGAGGTGCACGGAGAAGAATTGTGTAGCAACTTTATAGACTAAAACGTAAATGAGTGAAATAGTGTATTTAAGAGACACCCATGATCAATGTTCGATTTGTGCAATTTTCAGAGAGGGGGAAGAATTAGTGAGATATGTATTATACGGTATTTTGGGATTGTCCATATGCCATGTTAGAGGTAAAAGGTACCAGAGAAAATTTTTGCCGAGAGGGGGATAATTCCAACCTTCTCCCGCTACAAATCGAACATTGCCCATGATAATGAAAACAAAAGCGCTAGGGTTATTGAATCACATATTATGCGAAATAATTGCAAAACAAAAGCGTGTGAAGAACTAACTAACTTCACAACCTAGTAAAGTGATACGAAAAGAATTATCTAGGTCAGCTAACTATGAAATACAGAAAAAGGAGACAACTAGTTTCCGTTTATCATTGTACAGCGCCCGAAGGAAATAGATGCCCACTTATCTTCGTACTGCAAAGGAGGCATTAGAGCAGTTAAACAGATTAGATATATTAACAAATCGAGACGAAAGGTTCTGCTTCGTAGGCCTAGAAATTTAATATTTTTTACTTGTGAACAAAATCTGCAATTTCTGTGTAGTAATATGCGTACTGCATTAGCGGATGGGACATTTTACGTTTCACCAAAACACTTTCATCAGCTTTACACGTTACATACATATACTGCCTTGGGGTATGTCCAAGTTGCTTTTTATTTAATGTTATCAAAAACTGTATCAGAGTACGAATACATGTGGAACGGTATTCATAGTTTGTGCACTAAAAATTTTAACCCTGAAACATTAATCTTAGATTTTGCAGTTCATGTGGCTGCACAGAAAGTGTTTCCAAGCGTTAACATTAAAGGCTGTGGTTTTCACTTAGGCCAGGCATGGTACCGAAAGATACTCGAACTTGGACTTTGTTCTGAGTATATCAATTCTCAATCAAAAGTCGGAAAGTTTCTGAAATATATGTTTGGTTTAAGATTTCTACCTCCAAACACAGTCGGGGATGCGTTCGTAGAGTTGCATAGTATTTCTCCCAATCAAAATCAGTTAAATTGTTTTCTAGACTATGTACTTGAAAACTATGTAAGTGAAGATGCTAAATTTACCACTAATTTATGGGCCAGTATACCAACAGATGTAATCAGAACTACAAATGGTGCGGAGTCGTTTCATCGACAATTAAAACGACAATTTTACAAGCCCCATCCTTCTATCCACGAGTTTACTTAAGTTTTAAAGCAATTGAAAAGTGAAACTTATCTTTGCTTTAACACAGATACTGAATTGTGTTGCTACTGAATTGTGGGACAAATATCAACGTGGTGAATTATCGTTACTGGAGTACGTAAAAAGAATTGCACATCGGTTACAGCCTATCCTACTCTAGCACAGGTGTTTCACCGGACAGTGCGCTGCGTTGCCAGCTTTAAAGATAAGCTGTTGTACACTTTATATTTGCGGTAAAGATATGTGCAATTTTGCGGTAATGAAAATAGTAAGTTTTGCGGTAAAGCTAGGGAGTTTTGCGCAAATGCAATCCGCCGTAAAAGGCTAACTCTTCCTCGTACATATATATAACTAATACAGAGGAAAGCCGGAAGAGCAATTTAAGGTAAATTTATGATAAAAAGTAAGGAAGATACTTACAGCGTATATGTTCCATAGGAAAATAAACACACACACGTACAAAAACACTAATTTTCGCATTGTTTTTTTCAATATTTCGATACTAATATCGTTGACTTGCTGTAGAGGAAGAGAGATGCACACACATGGATAGAACAAAAGGCTATGACAACACTGCGACACGTAGCCGACGGTGCATCGTTTGAAGAACAGTTGAATGCTGAATGGCGCATGGGACAATTTACAACAGTACAGCGTGTAAGTACTGAATAGGATTGTGGAAGGAAAAGCGTTGAAAATGCAGAGAAAACGAGTTAGAGTTATTGAAGTTTAAGTCCAGGATAAATTTTCGCGCTCAAACCATGAATAAAGACGTATTGAAGTGCTGGTCGTAGGGGGTAAAATGTGGATTATGGCAACCAGGAAAGACAGGTCAGAATTGGTGTTGTGAGACTCGGTGTGTAAGGAGACTGGGACATCCGGTTTGTTAATAGTGCAACAGTGGCGATGGTTATTAACACGAAAAGATGTTTGTTTCTAAGATTAGGTGGATGTTGAAAAACTAATCTAGGTTTGGTGGGGGAATACTGATCTTGTGTCTGAGTCAGATTGGAGAATGTGGAAATGAGAGTGTAAGATTTGTTTGACCTTGGTTAGTTTGGGATGGAACTTGGTGATTAGAGCCGGTGAGTTGAGGTACGGTGAGTTGGTAGCTGGTGTGTGGGGAGCTGATGGGTTGGGGGGTTTGAATGGGATGGATGTGTGAGGATGCACGGCGAATCTTTTTGGTTACAAGATTAGGTGGGTAGCCACGGTTGACTAGAGCTTTCTGGCGGTGTTGGTTATAAGTTTCAGTAGCAGTGGTGGTGGAATTCAAGCGCTGTCCTCTGAGTGCAAGGGAGAAAGGAATCGCTTTCTTGGTGTGGTAAGGATGGGAACTTGAGTAGTGTAAATACTGTATGTGGTTGGTAGGTTTTATGAGAACGGAAGTATTGAGGGTCACAAAAACTATGTGAAAATTAGTGTTGTGTACGTGTGTGTGTGTTTATTTTTCTACGGAACATATACGCTGTGAGTATCTTCCTTACTTTTTATCATATATATATATATATAAATAATATAAATTACAGCCATATTCAATCCACTAGTGGATGAGGTCTCTCCCCAAAGGGAGGAGTTGGTCTACTGCTCCCACGCTGACCAGACGGGTTGGGAGAGGAGAGCCGAAGCTCTCACTGTGATCGCCACTGTCTTTTATTCACAGCAGCTCTCCAATTGTCCTCACGATGCTGGGTCAACACGGAAATTTTTTAGCCCCCACCGGGAATCGAACCCAGATATATATATATATACCGTTGTATTCTGTATGAATACAACACAAACATCTATTTACTGCTACAAATAAGATCCATTCCTATAATACTCGGCAAAATATGAACGTGTATGTAATTCAGCAAAATTATGCAAAACATTATATGTAAATAGTATTAGACTATAAAATAAACTACCAGCAAGTTTTAAAGATATAGCGAATGGTCAAATATTTCGAAGAGCTCTAAAAGAATTAATGTTAAGCAAAGCGTACTATACTGTGGAAAGCTTTCTAAATGATAGCTCTATATCAGTGTTCCGCAAACTATTTTCAAGTGCGGACTAGTTTTATTGATTGGTAGATTCAACGCGCTACCTCACGCCTTTCCAAGTGTAGGCCTCGAGGACCACCTTTGGTCCGCGGACCATAGTTTGCGGAACGCTGGTCTATATAATATGTTCAATCAAATTGTAATTTGTGACTGACTCTTGTTTTTATATGTGTATTTTTATGTGACAACTGTAATGTTTAGTTGAGGGAAATCCTGTAATTGTAAGCAAAAAGACAGGAAAATAAATCATATCATATCATATTTGTGTTGGTCGATTGGTGATCATTGATCCACACCCCTCCTAATCTTCCGCTACAACATTTCAAGTTTGCGTGATGCTATAGTCGTTATAAACCATATTATGGCAGGATTATTCATTTCATTTCTTTACTATAAAAGTGGAGGACACACATTAGGCCAATCAGTAGTTCTTTATCCAACGGATCTCTTCCCTTTTTACGTAGAGCTCCAGTCGATGGCTTAAGGCCAAAGCAAAACGTTGAGCAAGAACTTTCTGCGAAAATTAACAAAGGAGTTGTTCACGTAAATATAGCGCCTTCGTGCAATGGAAATAGGAGTAGAAATTCTATTTTTTTTTTCCGCAAAAAATCGAAATTATTTCCTGAGAGACTTCTGTTTTTCTTAAAAGTTCTTTATTTATCTAGTAATCTCAGCTCAAGAGGTTCTACATTAACACAACTATTATTCGTACTATAACGCGATAATCAGTGTTGAGTATTGAACCATTCAGGAAATTAAGTTTTTAATTATGAAATTATTTAGCGAATATTTTAGTTCGTCTACTCAAATTACCAACTTTATTCATTGTTTGGTCTTTTTGATACGTTGCATGGTGAAACAATCAACGTATCAACAACATTTCTTTGATACTGAATTGTATACATATGTAGATCTGCTTTTCCTATTTATTCAAGTAAACATGAAAATAGGAAAAGCACCAGGAAATGTTTAGTTTCAAACGACTAGAATGTTTCATTCGAGTGTTGAAAAATATATTTTGAAATATAAATCATACTTATTACAAATAGAAAAAAAATAGAGGAATATATGAAATCAATATAATGGTAAATACATATGGAAAATAGAAAAAAGATATCAATATTAGATGCAACAAAAAGATGAAAAATGTGCAAATTCAACTCTGTATCAAGATTATCTAAACGCATGGTCTCTACAAAATCATGAAATCATAGAACATAAATTACAACATACTTATAGATCAGAAATAATGTGTACACAACATATTGCATTATCAAACTAAAATTGAAACTAACTACTGATATTTGTAGGGTACCGAAATGAACAGAAGGAGGAGTGAAACATTCTGGAGAAAAATAGTAATAAACGGAGATAAATAATGAAAAAAAAACAAAAAACGTGGATTTCATACCAACATGGAACCAGTTTCATTTGTGTGAATGAAGAAGTGCATGAAATAGGCTTCAATAATATTGTCAACACTAACTAAGTGTTATTATTCTTACCTCCAATATCTTTTGAACACTAAGGACAAATATTCCCTGACATAAGATAATATTGTCCTTGCTTTGGGAGAGCCATTCGCACTTTCACTTGGTTTGCGGCGATAATACGTCAAACTCACAAGAAGTCCGCTGAAAAGACGAAAAGTTTTCACAACATTACAAATAGATCAGTCAACTATAGAAGTACAAAAGAGTATAAAAAATCTCAGTAATGACTTGTAAAGTTTAGAGGAAGACTTTGTAAAGTTTAATTTATTTTAAGCTTATTGAAATCTGCGGCCATGTTTCCAATACATTCGATTTTTAGGAAATGATTTGTTTTAATGAACTGGAATTTCTTAATATATGAGAATTTTCCTTTTCCCCGTATTAAAAAAAATATATTATTTGTCTATTTTCTTTCTGCTTTTCAAATACACTAAACATGAAGAGGACTGAATTTTATATAAAAATGTTTAACATGTTATTCTTTACACGCATCAGTGCATATTGTATAAAATGGTTCACATAATATTGCAATGCCCAGTTACATAAACAAACAAATGAAAAATGTTTTATTCAATAAAATAGTAATCACTGCGCTCACTATACAAGTTTTTGTGTCTACTATTAGAAGTACTCACTACACACGCTCGCTATGGTGACACAAGCTTGTGTGTGCCAGTATCAAAAGTGATAGTGCCTGAGTTCTGGATTCAATGTATTTTATAATGCCGTTTTCCAGCTGATACTGGGTTTCTCGTATTAGAATTACCGAGTGGATTACCGATGGCTAAATTAGTACATCATTATATTACCATTCGGAAGATGCCAGGATCGGACCAGTAATCCTGACGTTTATCTAAGGGATTTTGTTACTCATACTAGTCTAATATCAGGATGGTACCATCACACTAGGTCCTGAGCAATATTTTCCCACATCCATCCTCTTCCCTGCGCTATCCAAACCTTGACCACAAATACCTAAAGGCCTTAAATAATTCAAATCAAATTTATACAAGACATGATCAATTTGTAGAGTGAAAGAGAGTTCTCCGAATTCAATACTTTAACATTTTATGATATGCAGAAAGGACTCCAAATTATGTGACTAATTTCAATAAATATTAAAGTGCATATTGTTAATCAGAGGACAGATATCAGAGAGAACTTTCTCTTCTCACCAATTATGATAAAGTATCTTTGAAGTGACTATTTCCACAAGGATAACAATTTTAAATGAAGATAAAAGTCCTTCTTCATTCTTCATATGAGGCATTCTATGCCAGGTCGAGTCCTTGACTTTTTACCGCAAATATTGTAAAATCGAAGTTGTACTGTACTGTTGTAATGGTTCTTCTATTTCTGAATTGAATATGTGTCAAAAGTGCTAACTAGAACAAATTATACACTGTCTAATTTTATTCTGTAATAATAATGTAGTGAAAGTGCTATGTCCGTAGTTAAATAGAGCCTATGTTAAAGTACTAATGTACCACAAAATAAATTTTCTTACCTCATGAGAAAAAATGTATCTACAGCATATAATCCGTTGATTGCAAAGAGAAAGATAAATGATTGACTCATGATAGATGCTCCTTCTTTGTTTACTAGAATATTAAAAAATAAACGTTTATGTGAGTTAAACTGTCTGTATTTTCGATTTTTGTAAGATACCTAACAAAGCTGTTATAAAATAACATATTTATGCGATTGAAACAAATGTATGATTCCTTGAGATATATATGTTTGTCGGATTGGCAGTTCATTATATCAATGTTACTAAAGTGGGTTAGTACATTGTCCTGTATTTGGATAAAAATTATAATGATGCACGATATCCACGCACTAAAATCTCATTCTACAACATTATGACTAATTTGTATTCTATTGTCCTAAACCAATGTTTCACCAGTGTCATAATACCAAGCTGCAATAGAAGCGTTGTCAGTTGATAAGTTATGGCACGAGTTTTCATCTCAGGGCCACCGCAAAGCCCTCTCAGACCCACAGTACGGTTTCTTCTTCATCAGCTCTGTTTGGACTAGCATTTTTGCCACTAGAGGTGCGCGAAGCCATTTACTCCTTGCGTTAACATAATTTAAGATATTTTATTGCTTAAAAGATAACGGAAGATATTCACTTTTCATTATCAGTAACGATGTTGTACCAGAACTTACCACCATGTGAATTTACCAGGAACCTGTGGCAGAGATTAGATGTTTAGCCATTCAGAGAATAAACAATTCTATAGAGTTTGATCACTGTAAATATAAATTCAAAAGGGATAAGTGCATGTCTGCCAACTTAAAAATGAGCTAATTTGAAAACCAGTCAGTTTGCAAGAATTTACAGTTTGTGGTGATAGTGGTGGTGGGATTAAGTACAGTTTTCAGAGTTTCTATCGTTTTCCAAACGCAAAAAAGAAAAAAAATGGGATGTAGGCACCCTCCATTCTAGGAGGTCTGTTAGAAGAATAACTGGCCAACACACCTTAAAATCTCCAAACCTCCTTCAAATCCCACTTCCTACTAAATTTCAAACCATGTCAACGAAATTTCAAATAAAACTTTCGAACACCAGCCTTTAAAATACATACGAAAATTATAAATGGATGTAGCCTTTCCTGTGAGTATCGAATAATATAAAATCAGACACATACTTAGAATTTGGTTTTGGGAGGGGTTCACGAGCTTACGGGAAAAGAAAGAGAGTCCAAGTTGTGTCTGGCTGCCCTGCTGGTCTAGTGGTTACCGTCGCTGACTGCTGATCGCGGGATCCCGGGTTCGATTCCCGGCTCTGCCAACGGTTCCCACCCAGCATCGTGATGCAATTGGGGAGCCGCTGTGAATAAAAGACAGTGGCGATCACAGTTGAGAGCTTCGGCTCTCCTCTCCCAACACATCTGGTCAGCGTAGAAGCAGTATACCAACTCCTCCCTCCGGGAGAGGCCTCACCCAGTAGTGGATTGAATATGGCTGTGAATTATTATAAATTATTCCTAAACTGGTTATGAATTATTATATGGGAGCTATTACGGCTGTGAATTATCATAGAACATATCCCAAACACTTCATCCGTAAACAACTGGATCGTGCCCGTAATCATCCTAACTGCAATCGACCTCCCCGCGAAGATCCCTCGGCTCCCCATCTTCTCACCCAGTACCACCCCAGTCTTCAGGCCCTCCAAAAACTCCTCAAACTAGCACACCCCATACTCACTGAGTCACCTGAAACTGAAAGATTTTTCCCGTCGTGTCCCAAAATAGTCAACCGCAGACCTCCGAATCTCAACACGATTCTCACCAGAACTGGACCAATCCCGCCCCCTCCCCACAAACCTAGCAAGTGCAACAGACCCCGCTGCAAAACCTGTCCTATTTTTGATCCTAGTCTTTCCTTCGTACATCCTGTCATTCACAAGACGTACTCTTTCAGACACTCCGGTAGTTGCACATCTTCCAACCTCGTTTATCTCCTACTCTCTAACCTATGTTCCGCCTTCTACGTTGGTGAAACTCAAACTCCTTTAACATCCCGCATCAACAACCATCGCCACTCCTCCAAATCTCAACTTCCGCACCTCCGCATACCCGAACACACTTCTTATCACGGCTGCACCTTTAACGAAACCTTTCGAGTCAGAATCCTGAAAATCCTGACTCACCTTCCACAATAAGAAAGAGATGGGAGCAGACGTACATCTCAATCCTTTTCGCCAACCATGAACCCGGCCTCAACTGCCTATAACTAGTTAACTAGTTGCACTTTTATTTCTATCTTTCTATATTGTTTCTTTGTTCTTCCCTTCATCATTATTGTTATAGTTGTTGTTGTTGTTGTTGTTGTTGTTGTTGTTGTTGTTGTTGTTGTTGTTGTTGTTGTTGTTATTATTATTATTATTATTATTATTATTATTATTATTATTATTATT